>OMOT01076743.1:0-12727 GCA_900312575.1 Acanthochaenus luetkenii | reverse complement strand
CTCCTATGGTCACCAGCTCCTGCCCCCGGCTCCTATGGTCACCAGCTCCTGCCCCGGCTCCTATGGTCACCAGCTCCTGCCCCGGCTCTTATGGTCACCAGCTCCTGCCCCGGCTCTTATGGTCACCAGCTCCTGCCCCGGCTCTTATGGTCACCAGCTCCTGCCCCCGGCTCCTATGGTCACCAGCTCCTGCCCTGGTTCTATTGAAAAATAAACTGAAGAAATGAACGTGAACTAGTTCATTTTAATCTGTGTGAACTGAACTTTGAGCTAGTTCTTGTGAAGTGTGAACTTGCACAACACTGCTCCTAGGCACGTTTCAAACTGGCGGAATGTTTCTCGCGATATCTGGCAACACTGGTTGCCGCCAACTGTCAAGTCTTGCATTGCCAGTAGTCATGTCTCTCAAGCAGTAGGCCTACAGCTGCCTTCTAGCGGTTGAGAATCATAATTGCATTTAGTTTTACTTTTAAAATGAAAGGAAGTAAAATATGGAGAATGGTGTATATGAACTGAGCTGGGCAGTGGTTAGGGGAGGAGTGCAAGGGGACACCTCACCGTGTACAGGTCCCTCAGGTTAGGCAGTGCACCACCTGTGATCCACTGGTCTGACCGCACCACCCTCTGCAGCCTCTGCAGGTCACGTTCAGTGCAGTTGCCGTACCAGGCGGTGATGCAGCCGGTCAGGACACTTTCCGTGGTGCACCTGTAGAAGTTCCTGAGGATTGGTGGTGACAGGCCGAACTTCCTCCGCCGTCTTAGGTGGAAAAGGCGCTGCTGGGATTTCTTCACCAGTATGTCCACGTGCCGAGACCACTTCAGATCCTCTGAGATGTGGACTCTGAGGAATCTGAAGCTGCTGACCCGTTCAACAACAGCCCAGTTGATGGTAATGGGAACGTGCTCACCCTTTTGCCTGAAATCCAGGATCAGCTCCTTTGTTTTCTCAATGTTGAGCTCAAGGTTGTTCCCTTGACACCAACTTGAGAGCGCCATCACCTCGTCTGCATAGGCAGCGGTGTCGTCGTTGGTGATCAGGCCCAACACTGTTGTGTCATCTGCAAACTTAATGATAGCGTTGGAGCTGTGCAGTCGCTGGTGTAGATGGCTCCCGTGTTGAGGGTCAGTTAAGATGAGGTGTAAGTGCCCACCCTTACTGCCTGGGGTCTGCCTGTCAAAACGATCAGGACCCAGCTGCAGAGGGTGGGGATGAGAATGGAGGACACTATGGTATTGAATGCTGAGCTATAGTCAATAAACAGCATTCTCACATAGTTGCCCTCCTTGGCATCCAAGTGGGAAAGTGCCTTGTGTAATGTGATGGCAATTGCATCATCTGTGGACCTGTTTCTGCGATATGTGAATTGCAGGGGGTCCTGGGTGGCTGGTAGCCACGAGCAGATGTGTTCCTTGATGACCCGCTCAAAGCAGTTCACGACGATGGGTGTTAGTGCTACATATAATGCTATCATAAAAACTATTGTAAGTCGCTTTGGACAAAAGCGTCTGCTAAATGATGTAATGTAATGTAATGTAATGTAAAAGCATGTCCTCAACTCAAAAATCAACGTAACTAATTTAGTCAACGTGATACTTATTAGTATTTTACATCCCTTATGAAAAATAACTATAGTAATCATATTGTCAATTTTGCAAGACTATTATACAAATATCACAGCAACATTTTAAAATCTATCATCCAGCTTCTAGGTGAAAAAGCTATACTAACCCCACACCTAATTGTAATACCATAGGAGATAAGAAATACCATAAAGTAGCCTATGATAAGGTCACTATGAACTCACTAGCTGAGGACCACAGAGACATAAATCCATATAGAATATTATAATAATATTATTGTGATTTATTCTGCATTAAGGAAACAAATCTAAGCTAGTAAACAAAAGAAAGAGGAAGCAAAAGAGGACGATATGAGCTATTGATCAGTAGGTGTAGCAAGTTCCAGAAGAAGTATAATACGAGGCTGTTTGTGGTGGGTTTTACCCAAACACAGCACCGTGAATGGGAGAGACTGCAGATGGCTCATATGAATCTGTGCTCTTGTTGAGCAGCTCAGCACCAAGCGAAGGCAACTCTCTGGCTCCACCCGATGGACTAAAGAAGTAAATACACCCTAGGTGGAAAAAGCACCAAAATATCCTACTCAAGTAGAAGTGCTGTTGCTTGGCTGAATTGTACTCAAGTAGAGGTCAGATTACTGGAGTACAAATCCACTTAAGTAAATGTAAAAAGTGCCTCATTTAAAATGTACTCAGAGTCAAAGTGTGCGCCCATGCTGGGAAGAACACCTGAAAATATGACATCACAAGTCTTATTACATTACATTACATTACAGCATTTAGGAGACGCTTTTATCCAAAGCGACTTACATACATTACATTACAGCATTTAGGAGACGCTTCTATCCAAAGCGACTTACATGTCATACCGTTGGCGGAGGCAGCCATGCAAGGTACCAACCTGCTCAACGGGAGCAACTTGGGGTTAGGTGTCTTGCTCAAGGACACCACGACAGACTTTTTCCCGGGAGGAGCTGGACTCGAACCGCCGACCTTTCAGTTGCGGGGCGGGAACTCTACCTCCTGAGCCGCCCATCACACCATGCACCACACTACACACAAACATATATTTGCATGTCTTTTTGACTGTGGGAGGAAACCGGAGCACCCGGAGGAAACCCACGCGAACACGGGGAGAACATGCAAACTCCACACAGAAAGGGCTGGGTGAGATTTGAACCCAGGACCTTCTTGCTGTGAGGCGACAGTGCTAACCACTGCGCCACCGTGCCGCCCTATTATGATGTTTATAGGTCGCAGACTTCTTTCCCTTTAACAACTAACTTTAAAAATGATGTGTGTATGAAATTACACATTAGTTAACAAGCATACTCAGCAGAACTCTTGAGGTTTGTAGAGAGTGGCTTCCCTGGATATCACTTTCATAGCAGGTGTTATCAAATATCCCTTATGTCAGGTCAAATGCCTTTAGGTGTGTGTGTGTTTCTGTGTGTATGAGTATAAGCATTATTGCAGGCAAGCCGTGATGCCCTGGAGGACTATAAAAGGGTCCGTGGTGCCAATGTAAGGTTGCACTTAAAGAGTTGAATGAGACAACAATTCCTAAGGGAAGCATTTTTGAATTTGTGAATTTATTTGACTAATTTCCCAGAGGATGTGTTGTAGTTTATTGTGCATGCTTGAAGAGTGAAGTGTTACCTGACTGGCAAGAGGAAGGACGTTTGTGACCGAGGAGTCTATCAGTATCTACTTCACTCACGAAAACGATGGCTTTAGAAGACACTTGTTGCTTCGAGGACACCTCTGTGCATCACAAGTGGCTAACTCCTGCTTCACTTATGGAGGGTATACCCTCAGCTATCGATACGACCGACCCATGCGACCTCGGATGGAAGAAGCTGAAATCATTGGAGATAGGTGGTGGGGTCCCGCTGCGCTTTTTCATACCAACTTTTCCAAACTCTGCCCATTTCCACAACAGACTCTCATCCCCTTTCTCTCCGTCCACCCATCCAGTGACAGTCCGCAGGCCTTTCCCTCTGTCTCACGGCACCACAACCCTGGCTTTCATCTTCCAAGGTGGGGTCATTGCCGCCGCAGACACGCGTGCCAGCGCCGGGGGGCTTGTTGCCTCTCCAGCTGCCTCTAAAATCACTCCAATCCACTCCCATTTGGTGGCCACTTCCTCTGGCAGTGGCGCAGACTGCGTGCTATGGGAACGTATTTTGGCAAGAGAGATCCGACTCTACCAATTACGGTACAGGCGCTGCTTGTCCATAAGTGGCACTGCCAAGCTCCTCTCATTCATGCTGCACCCCTTTAAAGGGACCGAGTTGTGTGTGGCCCTCACACTGTGTGGCTGGGAGAAGGAAGTGGGGTCAGCAGACTCAGCTGGCAACACAGCGGCCCTGAAACAGACAGGAACGTCCTTTACGAATGACGACAGCTCCTCGGCTGCTATCAGCAACCAAGACGTTACTGCGGCGAGCCATTCCACATCCCCTAACAGTGGCCCGAAGCTGATATATGTGTGCAGCGATGGCACCCGATTGCAGGGAGATTTGTTTTCTGTGGGCTCGGGTTCTCCTTATGCTTACGGAGTGCTGGATGGAGGGCTGAGGTGGAGCCTGACTAAAGAGGAGGCCGTCTCCCTGGCCAGAGAAGCCGTGTTCAGAGCCACTCACAGGGACGCCTACTCAGGAAACAATGTGGACCTCTTCCACATTACGGCCCGGGGATGGAGTCGCAGAGAAAGGGAGAACCTGAAAGAGGAATATTACAGAGACATGGAGGAGAGAGTGAAGATAGTAGAGGAAAGAAAAAGAGTGACAAATTAATTGCGAGCTACCTTATCTCCTTCTTTTCACTTTCACTCAAATTCAAACATGTTAGAAAGCTTGGGTTTAATTTGATTGGCATTATGTGGGATGAGGCCAACCCTTTGTGTGACTCAGGTTACCCACTTTCTTCTTTGCAGAACAGTTTATCCACCTTTTTTTTTTTACAATTCCAAAAGAAAATCTTTGTGACATTAATTCCTAGAAAATATCATGGGAAATCGTATCAAACTGATGTAGGCTATTTCAGATTAGGGTCTTTTGAGTGGGGGGAAAAGCATAAATCAATGTTTTTCTGAAAGCATAATTTTTATTTATTCCAATTATACTGGTGTTTACCTTGTTTACTTGTTTTATTTACCATTACATCGCAGCACTCGGATTGTAATTCTGTGGCATAATTTTGGTCCGCCACAACCATAGAGGGCGCTGTTTGATTTTGTCAGCATGACTCAATGGATTTTCCTAGCCATAAACGGCGGAAGTTGCTTACTCATCATCAGACTGTTTCAAAGATGGCGCTCGCTAGTGTGTTGAAGAGTGAAACTGCGGATTTTTCATTTGATAATCAGAAATCCTTTGCCTTTGGTTGTGGGCTCGGACAGAGCACCCTGGGAGTTGGTGCTGCGCCGGGAGACAGTCTTAGTTTCTCCGTTCAAGCTTATCAGAATCCCGTGGACGAGGAAGGCCTCGAGAGGAAAATAGAGTTTCTCCATGGAACCACCACCTTAGCATTCAAAGTAAGCAAGCTAACGAGTAGCTAACAGGCATTGCAAAACCCTTTAGATTGACAGCTGTCATCATTGTCGAAGTAGATATTTTATTAATTCTTCTTGCTTTAAAAATCGCGCTTCAGGGCTTGCATAACGCAACTTGCCATTCACTAGCGTTAGGTCTAACAGTTAACGTTAGCATTCCTAACACAAGCTGCTTTCTCATTGCGAATATTTTGTATAGCTATTTTTTTATATTTGACATGATGTCTCCAGAAAGCAACCCCATTAGCTGATAATGTATCCTCTCTAAATCAGTTCTGTAATTTTCCACTTGGCTGTGGCAGTAACGTTAGTACTTGTGTTGTGTGTAATTGTGTAAACAGTCGTAGCAATGCTGCCTTGTGCCTCTATGAACCTGAAATAAATGTAAGGGACCCTTGATGACTCCTGTTGTAATCTATTGCCCCATCTCCTGTTTCCTCTCAGTTCCAGCATGGGGTCATTGTGGCGGTGGACTCTAGGGCTACAGCAGGCTCCTACATCGCCTCGCAGACAGTGAAGAAAGTGATTGAGATCAACCCCTACCTTCTGGGTACTATGGCTGGAGGAGCAGCAGACTGTAGCTTCTGGGAGCGCCTGCTGGCCCGCCAGTGTCGCATCTATGAGCTTCGCAACAAGGAGCGGATCTCTGTGGCAGCTGCCTCCAAGCTGCTGGCCAACATGGTGTACCAGTACAAGGGCATGGGCCTCAGCATGGGAACCATGGTGTGTGGCTGGGACAAGAGAGGCCCAGGTAAATACAACGGCTGTACATGACACACAAACCTGACCTGTGTGTGTGTGTGTGTGTGTGTGTGTGTGTGTGTGTGTGTGTGTGTGTGTGTGTGTGTGTGTGTGTGTGTGTGTGTGTGTGTGTGTGTGTGTGTGTGTGTAATATATGAGGTTAGGGATCTGTCCTTTTCTGTGATCAAAAATGTATCTAACATATATCAGGTAAAAACAAACATTTCAAATTATTTGCAAATACTGTGATTCAGGTCTGATGTTCACACGTACAAACACACCCACCACACATTACGCTTGGGATTTGCTTTCCCTTCTGTTTTTGGGTGGATAGCATCATATTGGGGTGTACTAATTTTGATTCACTGCTCATCTGGTGAGTAAAATCAGTCAGATCACATTGGGGGCAGTAGTGGAGGTAGAGTTCCCACCCAGCAACCGCAAGGTTGAATCCACAAAAAATAAATAAACTGCCGTAGTGCCCTTGAGCAAGACTCATAATCCCAAATTGCTCCTGTTGAGCAGGTTGTCGCCTTGCATGATGGTATGATGATATGTGTACTGTAAGTCACTTTGGATAAAAGCGTCTGCTAAATGCCGTAATGTCATGTAACATGCTGCCAGTTTTCCTCTTTCTGAAATGTTGTGATGACCAACTCTGCTGCAGGTGTTCGCTCCAAAGAAATTGTCTCACGTTTGAGGTCACTCATTATTTCCCTGGCTGATGATCAACAGGAATGATTAGCTTAGCTGTTGAGCTTAATTCTTGACATGTTACTCTTTGGTTGAAATTGAGTGTCAGCACTTACTCTCGATCTAAAACAACAAGACTATCCCTATTCTACCAACTCAAATAATTTCAGTAATTTGTATTTCCTGTCAGCCATGAAATGTATCCATCTTTTATACACAGAACTGCCAATTATGTAATTTTCCCTTTATATAGACATTTGTCAATCGTACTGCATGTTGTATGTGCTTGTATGTGAAGTAGAAACAGAATTGTAGTTGCCATTGTCTCTCACTAGATGGTACTGCAACCACTCTCATGGTCAAACCCTCTTTGTACTATGAGCTGTGTTTTTTGGATGTCATGCGGTGAGGCTGTAAATCACAGGAGGTGTGCTTAAAGAGGCCGCCACAGTGACACAGTAATGGGAAATCGATAAAGCTGGGACTGCAGGCCAGCGAGAGAATGGTGCGATGATGGACGTAGGGTCTCAGCCCTGGACATTTGGGTCGCATGCATAATGCCCGTACACCTACCGAGATCGATGGCAGCTTTGTCCGGAAAGCAGAGAGGTCCATGTGAACAATGACTGCTCCCGGTGTGCCAACCAACGTAAATGACGCGTGTTAAATCCTGGGCAATCAATTGGGGAAATAATGATCCCTGTATAAGTTCAATAGCAGTGGAGGCCTGCCTTTGCCTCTACAATGCCTGTGATTGAATGGAGAGGTAAATGTCATGTAAATGAAATCAATCGCGATTAAGAGGGAAGCTCATTATCCAGCTACAATCATGTCAAGAGAACTTATTCCGCTGATGGAGTGTCTGAAGCTGCATACAAAATAAATCTAATAAAAGGTAGGTTGAGGAGCTTGACAAATATGGCTGTAAGTAATTACGTTAAACGTTATGACACTGGCAATCAGGATGTAGTTAGTGCCTGGCTGCTTGGCTGTGGGAGGGAAGGTGACTTGTCTGTGCTCACTGCACAGCGCCCTCTACCGCTTGCTGCAAGGACATACAATTGTCTTAAACTGGGAAGCAGCCTAATAAAAGTATAATGGTGTGGGATATTATGGTGCTCAAATCTGTCACTGATGCACAACCACACACACAACCGCTGCTCTCCTTTCACTCTGGAGCCAGTGGTGTGTTCTAGTGAAAAGGGCAGATGATGGACAGATGCATTTGACTGGCCCATTTGATTAGCCACCCATCCCATCGCTCTGTATCCCTCACCTACCTCTGAAAGCAGTCAGTCCAGCCAGTTGCATAGGCCCGTGTTTAAAAACTCCTTAACCACCTGTCACTTGATTGATGGAGTGAAAGGAGTCTCTCTTGGCTGCCGCTGCTAGAATGTTCCGCCATCCAGGCAGCGTGCCTCTGCTTTAATGTGGGCATCATGCATTAGAACCTCTTGTTTGCTGAGCACTCATCGCCGCCCTCACTTCCCACGTTGCTCTGTCACTTTGCAATGCATAGATCATTGAGCAATATGGCATTGGGTTTTACAAAGACCCCAGGTGGGTTTGGAATGGATGTGGGAAGTGTTTTTTGGTGCCGCTGTGCTTCTATACTTGGACCTCCTAAAGAGTCCTCATCCACTGTCAACTATGCTACTCAATCACAAAAGCCAGCCTGCCTTTAGAACTCTCTCTCCCTGCCTATTTTATTTTTAACGAGTCCCTTAGTTTTCAAGAGAAACGGGCAGGCCTCAAAATGTCAAATTACCCCTGATTATCATGGCGATCTAACGACAGGATGAGGAAGCTGCAATTTTGAACTAGTTTAGCTGTGTGAGTGAATCTGAGGGCATTTTGAAGTGTTTAATGTTGGAGATGAGCGATAGCTGTGGATATTAGGCAATTTTGTATGTATGTGTATGTTTTTCTCTGTGTATCATTTTCACAGGTTTGGCTTTGTGACGCAGTTAGAAAAACATGCCTTTTCGCAGGCTGCCTTTTCACAGGCTTTTTCACCATCTGTAGGTTGGCTGTGGGCGAGCTCACAGGCTGGTGCTAGTCACCCGTTCCACGTCACTCTGTGATCAGGCCTAGCGAGTGTGTCATGGCGTGGAACAAAATGTCACGCACATGTCCACAAAGCGTGGTGTGGCGCAAACTGTCCCTCACAGGTCCAACAGGCCATTGTGCATAAGTCTGCGATGCACATGTGATTGTGTGTATTTGTTTGATTTTGGGGTGGGGCTGAGCGTGTGCTTGCGTGTGTCATTAAAGTCTGTGGAGATTAGGGAAATGCTTGCGTAAATGCGAAGGGGGAGTGTGCGCTGTGCTCATCTGAAGACCACAGGATGTGAGCACATTGTTGTTTTCCATCCTCCCTCTTGAGGTGTGAGGTACGGTCACCTGCGTGGCTTGGGTTGTGGGTCGATAGTTAATTTTTGGTTTGTTTGCAGGGATCAATAAGACCTGGAGCAGGGCCTTGGGACAGACAGTGCTGTGGCCCTGCGCCGCGTCAGCAGGTTCCGCGACCGGCTTCGTTTTACTTGGAGAGGATGCAGCTGTTCATATTCTCTCTGGAGGACACAGCCTGTGTGTGCTGAAGTGTGTGTGTGTGTGTGTGTGTGTGAGAGCGTTGGTGTTAAATGTATACATCTCAGTTTTCTTGACACAGCTCAACACCTGAGTCAGGAGAATAGAGGAAGCTTTTGTATCGAACACAACTCTCTACACCGTTTCCACCTATCTCCCTGTATCACCCCCATGCCTTTGACAGCTGCACAGTATTGACCACTTTGCCCCTCATCCTTTCTCCCCAGGACTGTACTATGTCGACTCTGAGGGAAACCGGGTGTGCGGTGACATGTTTGCCGTGGGCTCAGGCTCCATGTACGCCTACGGTGTGATGGACACCGGCCTGAGGAGCGACCTGTCTGTGGAGGAGGCCTGCGAGCTGGGCCGCCGCGCCATCTACCAGGCCACCTACCGCGATGCTTACAGCGGAGGACAGGTCAACCTGTACCACGTTCACAGCCAGGGCTGGACCAGGATCTCCCAGGAAGATGTGCTTGTGCTGCACCAGCAGTACAAGGACATGGCATAGTCATGCAAAGCAGAGCACAGCGGGTAGTGAGGGCGAGGAAGTGGGGAATTAATTTGGGGGGGATTTCGGAATTTACAGTTTTCAAATGTTTGAGACGTTCTGAAATGTAAGTAGGGTTCGACACATGAAAAGAGAGCACTCATCCGGCAGATTGATTTCCTCTCACATTTTGACTTGTGGCTACCTTAAAGCTTTGTGTTGTACCTTAAAAGCCAGTGAGCTAGAGTTACCCCACACAGAGTATGATTTGAGTGGGTGCAGTTTCTCTCACAGCGGTGGGAGTAGTGTGGCGCCTGCCCTACATACATTTCATTTGGATCAGAATCTTGGAAACTACGTCTTCTTTCTGAATAAAACCTGTGATGGTTTTTTTCCCCAAGATGAATGCGTTTGTCATTTTTTATGGATACTCTGTCTTTTACCTTTTTAGGTTACGGTCTTTCTCAGCATGCACAGTTTATGTAAATTAATAGTCTCATCTCTTCACCGTCCTTTGATGTGGTTATTTTGCCACTGTTTTTGTTTACATTTCAGTCATCTGTTCCTCCAGCTGTTGGGTTGCGGAGGTACATCCACAGCCTCTTTTGTCTCCTTTATATGTTCAGCATTTATTAGTAGGGAATAGCACTATTTAATTGCATAGCGCCAGCATCAGTAATTGTGCCTCCTGAGTTGTAACAGTGTGTTTTCTTCCCTTCATTGATAATGTTCCCTTCCTCCACTGGTGTTGCACAAATACGACTTTTAATTGGAATGGGAAATTTATATTTTAATTCCTCCCCGACACAGTTCGCTTCTCCACGCGCAATGTTGTGTGCCACCCTGCCATGGTGTTTTACAATGTAACGACCTGCGCTGGCAGTGTGTGCCCCTGCAGTGATTTTTATGGTTGGGAATAAACACAAATAAAGGGTATGGGTAGATGTCTAAAGCCTCGGCACCCTCAAGCCAAGGTTAAAAACTAGTTTCACAGGTGACTAGTTAGCAGATGGAATAGAAATGGGATTTCGATAAATGGAAATGAGCTGGTCTCGCCTGTGATGCTGCTCTAGGTAAATTAAGTGATGGGAATTGCACCATCATTGGAAGCACATGCGATCACATTGATGGTGTACGTGTTTGTGGAGATGGGATGTAAGTGATAAAGTTCAGGAGGAATATTTTTCCTACAGCAGGCTTTAGAAGTTAAATTAGTGATTTTTACACAGTGAATATCACTTTGTAAATTATATTCTCATAAAGGCTAGATCCTTAAGTGCCATTAAACCAACAGGGCTGCATTGTCGTTTAAGCACGAGATAGAAAGGCCACCCTCAATTGAAAACAAACCAAAAAAAGGCTACAATTTTAGACCGTAATAAGGTGCTATTTGCGCAAAAGAATTCCAGGACATACAAGTGCATGAAGTACATTAGATTTGATGAGGAAACTTTAATATCCTCATTTTCCCCCCCAATATAATGTCAGCAGCCTACATATACAGGGATTTGCAGCAATACAACTAATCAAAACAAGATGTGATTATTAGTAGTCCTATAACCAATGATGTATAGCCAGTTTTCTTAAACCATGAGTAAGGACTGCAAATGGGTTGCATGGCTACTTTTGACGAGTCCTATTTGACAAAAGCAGTATATATACTGTATATGTTTTTAATGTATTTATAAGCCTGCATTCTAGGACAAGACTAACGTTACATTTACTCAATTTGGATCCAGGTCTGAAAAAGACTTAAAGACCGCTGGCCTATTGTACAGTATCAGTAACAAATATAGCTGCAAGCAGCCGTAAGGCGGTTGGGAACAGCGTAGCCATTTAGTCATGAGGGAAATATATTAGGCCTAAATAATGTCATCTAACTATTACAGGAACTTGTAGATCATAACAATATGCTGCGTATATCAGAATAGTCTATTGCCATTAAATATTAGCATAGTAATCAGCAGGCATCATACAATGAACTATTACCTATTAAGTAGTAAAAGTGTTATACAGTAGAATAAGATTACACTGTAAATACAGCAACTTGTGACAACCTAGGGCCTACTAAATCTAATATTTATGGCCGGCGTCATTGATGAACACATGCCTCAGTCTATCATAACTGCATTTTGGCAGCTCATGGCCCTGCACTGAATGAAGACCTGCTTTACAATAAGGGCAGAATTCAAATAATTGTCATACATTAAATATGAAAGATACTTTATATATACATTTTTTGAAAATAACGTTTATTTAGTCAAACTATTAAGGAAATATAGACATTTGAAAATGCTCCATTGACAAATTCAACATTTTGTCAAAAAGTATTTTTTGGAGCTATGACTGAACTGCATACAGGTAATCTACAATGTACTGAACATGTCATTTAGGATTTGACTCAAATGAGAATTTACTGTAGATGTGTACAGTATTGTTTACATTAAGTTTACGTTTACATGCACAGATCAGTCAGCTTTGCAGACATCGACAAGCCTTATAGATCATTTTTGAGCATTTCTTGTGTAATGTGGACATATAGTAAAAAAAGTTAGTTGTACAGGTTTTGAGTCTTGGCTTTCTTCGGACAGTTTGAGTGCCACAGTCTTGAGCACTCAGACATAATTCCTAAATACTTGCAGTGTACAAAAGTTTCCTCTCCATGGAGCCAACAACCTCAGAAAGGTTCAGGCCTGTTGCACAAATGCAGATTTGATGTGATTTGTTACATTTGTTTTTCCATATCACCGACGTCAAACTACATTAAATATACAGTATATAAATATCCAGGTAGCCTATTTATATAAACTTCATAACAAAACGTAATGTGACAATCCCGAGAAAGAAAGAGATTTACTGGGGCAGACAAAAGGCTGACGTTTTGGCTGTACGTCTTCCATAGGCTCTCGGGGAGGCACAAAACTGAAACATCAGCAAGATGTTGGTCCCAATAAATCTCTGACCCGCCGCAAGCTTGCTCCTATTTCTTATTGTTTTTTTTTGGGGGGGGGGGAGTCATCTGGGAAAGAAGCTCTCATTTTAGGGTTGTGATACAATTTGTTGTAGGATTTAGGCTTC
>OMOT01076736.1:4939-15849 GCA_900312575.1 Acanthochaenus luetkenii | reverse complement strand
GTAATGTGATACTGGAAGGGATTTGTCATCAGTGGGGCAGGTTCTTACCAGTTGCAAGGCAGACAGCTCCTCGGCCATGTGGTGGATTTGAACGTTGCATTGTTTACGCACACTCTCCACCTGACAAACACACAGACAAGCACACAATTTCCAATGTGCACAAGGACTACTGTGATCTAGAGAGTGGAATTACGTTGTAGATTGATTTCCTTTTAGATAGACAAAAATGGATACTTTGGCAGAACATTAAAATTGGAAGATGAGGAAGGTCAAGATGAGAAATTTGCCTCATGGGGCTGCATTCACTTTACCTTAATCTCCATCCCCATGGGGATAAATCTATGGAGGTACACCAAATGCAAGGGAAGCTCTGTATTTTGTAGTCAAACATAGCCAGTTACTCCCTGGAATAGGCTACTGTGCTGAAGGCCAGCCAGAGACAGTCTGACCAGGGTGACAAGCAGCACCGCAGTCATATCCTAGGCTTCATTAACAAGATTATTTAATGTTGAAGGGCTTGATGAAGAAGACCCATTAATAGACCATTAATCACTGTGTCTGAAGTTAGACAGAAGGGAAGCGCAGTGAATTGCTTACGGCTTAATACATTGTGTTAAACAAGAAAAAAAGAGCAACTGGTATACAGTTGTAGTTTGTGTTTCCATGTAGGGCTAATTATTATTGACATTTTTTACATGATTATTTTCATTGTTTATTTTAGGGAGAATTGAAGTATGTAGAGTTGGCACCAAATATCTTGACATTACTCAGTACCCAGAAATAGTGATGCAATTCGGTACCTTAAAAGCAGAGATTTTACATGTACATTTTGTCATTTAGCCAACATTCAGAGCGACTTACACTGAGTGCATCAGTAGAATAAGCTTCAATTCCAAGAACTCATTTTGATACTCACCCCTAAGTAGATCATAAAGGCTGTTCTAGACAGTTGTGGGCTAGCATCAATACCATGGGGTAGTTATATTAAGCTGTGCAGAAACAGCAGACCAGCTTTTGCACAGAGAGCCAGCCGTTCAGCACTCCTCACCTCTTTCCTGGTGCGGACAGCAGCGTCCTGGATCAGCTGCTTGATGGCCTCCTTTGTGTTCTCCAACTCCTCCATCTTTTGCTTCTCTCTTAACAAGGCCTGAAGGGAGAGAACAAGCACACAAAATATTTATTGTGATGAAGGGATGTGAAGACTCGTCAGAATGAGATTGCTCCCGTGAGACAGATATAGAGAGGAAGACCTGGTCAGTGAAAAGGGCTAGATAGTGAGTGTAGAGTGGTTGCAATCACCTGGTCTTTCTGCAACATAGCCTCCTCGGCCAGCTGAACGCTCTCACGGATTTTGGCAAGGGCCTCAAACCTCTCCTCCTCTACGGAGGCGCAGCGCCCCTGGAGCTCCCCCACCTGTCTCTCCCACACAGTCTGCTCCCTGCGCAACGCTTCCGCCTCCTGACATGCAGCTTTTAGCCTGGCGATGAAGGGATGGAGCAGGAAAGAGGGACAGGGGGAAACACAGAGAATTGTTGCCCAGCACTGGGGGAGAAATGAGTGAGCGAGTGAAAAGCAGGGTTCCTACCATAGCCCTCATGTAAAATTCCATGACTCTTCCATGACTTTCCATAGTCAGAGCGCTTCCATAACCTATTATTCTTCCTTCCTGGTAATGCAATAAATGTGCAAAACAAGTTGGATAATACATTCTGGTACAGTCCTGTAAAGTGACACATTTGTAAGATTCCCTGATATTCCATAACTTCCAAAGATAATTTATTAAATTGCCTGACTTTCCCTGTCTGGAATACGCCTTTGAAAATTCCATGATCAGTGGGAACCCTGGACATGGTCAGAAGAAGATGGAAAAGCAGTGTCAGGCGAGGAAGCAGTAGGATGTGTGTTCACCTGGTCTCTAGCTGACTCAAGGCTGACTGCAGCTGCTGCAGCCTCCTGTCTGCAGTCTCCTCTCTGCCCTGAGCCTCTGCCGCCTCTTCCGCCTGGATACACACACATGGCTTTCAGAGAGCGTCCTGGTCGAGTTCTCCGCAGATTCAGAGATTCAGCAACCCCACCCCCATACACACACACTTTTCTTCAATAGATTAATCCTAATTTAATGTATCCGCCCACCCGTCTCTGCATCTGGTCCTGGACATTCTGCAGCAGTTTGGTCATCTCTTCTACTTTGGCTGTGGCCGTCCTCAGCTCAGCCTTGGCCTGTCTACACAGAGACAGAGAGAGAACAACTGTTCAAGCAAATAAAAACATTAAAATATTATATATTATTTGGTTATTACAAGCAACTTAAGGACTCAAAAATGTATAATCTAAAACATAATCACAATATCTAGAGCTGTGGCTATTTCACCAAAACAGGTGTCTGTTGTAGCAATATACTGTAGCAGTGGTCATTTTGGATCTACTGTATATCAGTTACCAGAGAGTGCGGCATAGCTGGTATTCCATTTTGGCTCTAATGTGTAATTGTTAACAGAGCAAGACCTTTGGCGGAAGCCATTTTGGATCTACAGTTACCTGAGCTGTCTGCGCATCTCCTCCAGCTCTGTGCTCTGCTCCGTCACTGTCTTCAGGAACTGTTGGTTAGTCTGTGTGTGGCAGGATATACAAGAGTGCCATTGGTGATGCATAACTCCAAACACACACATCTAACTTTATCTCAAAACTAACTTTTCCCTTTTTTTCTGTCCTTTTGTACAAACCCTAAGGAGCTGCTGTCTCTCACACTGATACAAAGTTTTCACACATACAGAGCCTGAAAAAGGCTGCTTGTATGAAAAGTCAAAGAGGAACGCCGAAAGCTTGCCCTCTCATTAAAAATGCACCAGAATGATATAGTATTACTCTCTTCTCACACACTGTATGGTGGTGTAAGTAGACAGCAGGTGTGTGTGTGTTTCTGTGTGTGTGTGTGTGTGTGAGAGGGAATAGTATGTGCCGTATAGAGGAGAAGCTATGGTAGTTAAAGTATTACCCAGCGTGCCAACAGACCATTACACAACGAGGACAGTTATGGCTGGCTAGAGGAGTTATTTAGAAACTGTGTTTCACTTAGATTCCAAATGTATTATTAGATCAGGGTTAATTTCTGAGAAGAGCACAGCATTACAATCCCATAGCGAATTAGACGCAATAATTTGACAAGCTTATAATTGATCACTTACTGATTCCAGTTTCTGATTGGCCACTTGGAGTTTGTGGGTGTGTTGCTGAAACGGAACAAGCTGATCCTGTGGAGGAAAAAAATGGGCATTCAATAATAATAAAAAAAGGATTGGAATTATTGCATGCTTATATTGAGCATTCACTGAGGCTAAACTGCATTAACTAACTTCATTACCATGATAATGGCTCCATCTAGCGGTCAATAAGCTGTGTGCCAGAGTGTCTGATGTGCTGCAGCAGGCTCTGCATGTTGTTGTGGACAGTACCTTGAGCTGCTGTCGCTGAGCATCATGGATCTGTGCATCAGAGATGGTCCTCTGGTAGAGCTGCTGGAGGCGGTCCAGCTCCTGCGATGTCGTCTGCCACAGCTCCATGGCCCGCTCCCGCTCCTACACACATATAGGCATCTATGAATGTTAAAAGCCCTTGCATGTAGAATATTTACCTCAATATATCATTCTAAAATTAATTTGGATAGCATATAATGCGTCTAGCTAGGTGTGCATCAACCGTTGCTGTAGTTCAGCAACAGTTCCTGTTCAAACCTGTTCAGACAGCTGGATCTGTTCTTGAAGGTTTCTGATGACTCCTTCCTCCAGTGTGCTGCCCTCCACTCCTGATGCCACCGGCAGGGCCTGAATCTGCCTCTCCACTGACTCCCTAAGCTCTGCATGCAGCCTGGGGAAAGTGGGGGGGAAAGTGGGGGTCAAAGGTGGCAACAACAAAAAAGTAGGAACAAAATGCAATTAGAAATGAAAAGGTTACATGCTTAAATCGTTTTTGTTGTTTTATTTTTTAACTGAAAATGTACACGCCTGAATACAGTCCATGAGCATACATGTATACAGGTACACTTTGTTATGTATGTGGCCATGATGATAGGCAGCCTTGACCATTGACAAAAACATATATGTGACAAATAAACTGATTTGTGATGTATGTATCCAGCTATGATCAGTGTGATATATATACAATGCATGACTATGTAGTTAGTGAAGCATACTGACTCATCTCTCGCTGTAACCCTTACTTTTACTGAGGCATACCAACCACCCAACTCATTATTATTTTCTACTATTAATTATTATAATAATACAAGTTAAAAAATAAGGAATATCTCATAATCGCAACAAACAAACAAAAAGCTCAGTTGAAGTTGATTAACAGATATGCAGTTAGGTCTTCTTCTGTTCTGTAACAGTTCTCCACATGATTATATATCAGAAGAATGTCCCTACCTTTCATTCTCCTTGACAACACTCTCCAATTTCACTTTCACATCTGTCATCTGCAGCTGTTGATTTAGGCAAGAAAATAAAGATTCAAGATTGTGTGTCTGCAGGCTGTGGCAAGTTAGTTACAACTTTTTAATACCTTCTTAATGCCACCTGTGATCTAATTTAAAACCAGATTCGCAACAAATAAAACACAAAAATACATTAAAAGGGAATAGCAAAAGCCAGCAATAATGTGTTACTTAACCAAACGTATATCAACAAAGTCATACTATTAATCATTCAGCTCTACCTTTGAAACAACTGAAAACTTGATATTTCTTCTACTGCATTTAACATTTTTCAAGGCCTTACATTTATATAATCACATTGCTTCAGAGACCAGTGGATACTATATTAATATTCTAGATAAGTGTATATTATCATTTTGTGACCGTGTGTGTTGCTAATCACTGTCAGAGTGGAGTTTGAGTTCTCTGCGTGTTTGTTTATGTGTCTGAGATAAGCTCATCCCACGTTTTCACCTGGTATCTCTGCAGCTGTTCAGCCATTTCGTCCACATGTCGATCATACTCAGCTATCAGAGGAGCCATAATACTGTAACAGATTCAGAGCAGGGAGAATAATGAATAATGCAGTCACTTGCTGAAAAATCATTTGCAGACGTCAGCGTCAGAGACCCGGAGGGGACATAACAGCTAGGTCCGGTTTCTTATGGATGGACAGACAGACAAACAATGTGTTTGTAGCAGCTGAAGAGCTGAAACATGCCACTGCTATGACACTGCGAGGCCACTAATGCTGGTAAGATTAGTTTGAATTGATTACTTAATGGTAGCAATGTACAATAGTATATGTGATGAGAATTAGTGTGTAACAGTTTTCACCATTTATGATTTTAGCCCTACAGAAGTTCAGTTTCTGCCATATTGCTTTGAAATATACTGATTGATGTAATATAACTAATAAATACTGTTTTCGGAAGAATCGTGTGTCCTGTAGTGTTTTACACACAATCGACAGGCAATGTTTTTTTAGTTAAAAGTATGTTGTGAGAGAAATCCAGGCACACACACCCAGGGCAAGTAGGGAAAAACCTTAACGTCGAACCCTGGATTGTCATAAAAGAATGCCGTGCACGTCTCCAGCGATGGTAGGGTGTCTCCAGAATGTGCTTAGAACTAAGTGTGTGACAACACGACTTTTGTTGTGACTGACAACCTCAACATCAATGCAGCTATACCTGACCTTCTGTCTGAGATCCAGGGGGCCAGAGACTCTGCACGTCTCGTCTCCTCAACCTGACACACAGGTAAAAGATAAATCATGGTCATAATGCATCCAACATACTCTCAACAGCAATCAAATGCACATGTGTGTTTGTCCTGAGATGACGGCATTACTAAAGAGCTTTAGTTGACATGTAACACCAAGTTAGTGGACATACAAATACGCTCGGTAGCTGTGATCTACTGTACATGTTTATAACGATGGTGTTGTACCTGAGCTGATGTGAATTGAGTGTGCTGCCCATCCTGATACTGGCTGGGCGAGGGGTTTAACCTTTGAACTGAAACAAACAAACACACATACATACATATAGTATATTACACACGTCGCCCCACTGTGTTGCCACTTAACGGTAGTAGAATTAGGATGACTTGGTCTCCTCGTTTTCCCTTACCTTGATCACGCAGAAACGCATCGCCTGCTTGCATGCTGAAGTGGCAGTCTATCGGGTACAAACGAGTTTCGTTAGCAAGCTAAAATGATCACCAATAGCTAGCTAAACATCACTAGCTAAAACAGAGGCGGGCACAATTTATCGACCAGTTGTGTAAACGGGTGTTTACAAGGCACAGCGCCGGTCACAGACTTTTAAAAACGAACGTAGTCGACTGAGAACACATTAGCAGGCTAGCTAGCGTTGGCTGGCAATTCAAGTGACGTTACCAGGTGTGGCAAGCTGACGGCGCTTAGAAATCTGTCAACATGAAACCTTTTCTATTAAATACAACACACAGCTAACTTGCAACGCAATCGGATTTGCCGCGAAAAGTGACGAGTGCCAGTTGTGCAAATAGTTTAGAACCCGTGTATTTGATTAGCGTTTGTTAGAAAGGAAAATCACAAAACCAATGCAAACCGTCAAACGATGAGGTCCGCCGTCCGTTTTGAAGCAAACAAATGACAACCAATGGAAATCAAGCTGTGCGCCTCTAAAATGGTTCCCCCCCTGTAGCGAGACTAGCACAAAGTATCCGCCCTATATAGTGAAGCTCCAGTCATCTGTTTTGAAGTTAAACGTTTTAGTTTGAGTTATGTAAGTTATGTTGCTGTTCGTTTCCTTTTTACCGCCGCCAGCGAAGTTGGAAGGTCTGTTTGTTTGTTAGCAAGATATATCTCTAAATGTAACGTGCGGATTTGGATTACATTCACTAGACAGCTAACTTTAGCTCTTGGCCCAATGATTAGTTTATTAGATTTGAATGATGATCCGGATCTGGGATTTCACCCATTAGACGATTTTTTTTAGCCATAACTATTATGTTGCGTTCAGATGCTGGTGGGAAGGTCCGTTATCCGGTATCTCCCATTTGGCTACTAAACAATGCTGCAAACCCGGAAGACAAATAATAAACAAGTTGGTGGAGGTTCGCTCCGTAATGAGCGCCGTCTCGTTTCGTGCACCGTTTTGTTAAAACGGTGGTTAGCTATTGAAACTCAACTGCCACAACTGGACCTCCGTCTAAGTAAGTTCACTTTGATTTCCCCCCAGCTTCTTTTACCAGGAAGTCCATCTTAATATTGATAAGTTACTGAATAACCGAATTGCATTTGACATTGACCTAATTTGATAAGACGGTGCTTAAATAGCAGAGCGGTAAGACGTAGGCTCAGCTGGCGCAGAGCAGAGTCTGGTTTAGCAAGTGCCCCTCCACAATATGGGGGTATCCGGTGGACTACGATGCATGACGTCCATCTGCATTCTGCTGTGCTGTGAATCTCTGTGAGTTGTCAATGTGTTCCTGCACCCGGCCACCGAGGCAGATGTCTGCGCATGTATTGCACTTGGCAGTTCAAGTGATTCTGATTTGGCATTTCTGATTCAGTCCTTTTATCCAGATGGAATTTGTCATCAGTCAGACCTGGAATAGCATCGCCGTGACCCATGACCCTGTCAGGGTCCGGTTCTCTCCTGGGGATGGAGGGCTGAGGATGGAGGTGTCCGCTCCCTTCTTCAACGACCCCGCAGCCCCCGCAGGGCCCCCTGGCCAGCCCTTCCCCGGACTCTGGGACTATGAAGGTGGGTAGGCAGGCCTGGAGATGCCGTATGGTACGGTACACATGCCATACATCGTTTTTCTAGACATGCAAAAATATACACGTTACGTATGTATTCACAGGATACCACTCATAGGATGCAGCCCACGCATGTGCAAACTCACTCGCAAAACAACGTTTTAATACAGTACGCAAATACAGCTTCCGAACTGCAGTGTAATGTCACGGGGATTTCAAACACCAGCGCATGTGCAATAATTCCAGTCATGATTTAGTGAAGTCTGGATGATGCAATTTTAGGGCACTCTACATACTGATGTAAGATTATTAATATAGTACAATGAGGTTGGGGAGACTTGGGACTCTGTTTATGAGGCTATAATAGTAATTCCATTATCATTATCATGGCGACACTGCAATTAGACCCTTTAATGAAGTTGAGTAATAACAATCCTATCTAATTGACCTCAAGTTGGATTTCTGGTTAATGAGCCCCACCTATTTGTTCTCATTAATGTTACTTATCATTAGATTGGAAACAAACTCTACCATAATCTAGCTGGATAATGAGCGTACTCCTATGTTATTGGGTGAGCTGGTCTTCATACCTAATATAAAAGTTTATAAAACCTTTCTTTTTACATAATATTCTGAGACTGACTTATAAGTAGAGGATTTAAAATTACTGGGTCATTATGTGTGCTTTCATTTTAATGGCTGCTGATTATGTTAACACAATTTTAAGCAGTTTCTTGATTTAACCATATAAACGTCTCATGTTTGTTGTCTTATTTTTGACCCTGTCTCCTTCTTCCTCAGTGGTGGAGTCCTTCTTCCTGGATAGTACTACTGAAAATTACCTGGAGGTGGAGGTTTGTCCGTACGTACAGCGTATTACATATATAATTACTACAGATTATGTTTAAGGTAGAACTTCCCAGACAAGAAGCCCTTGTCTCGTCCATGTGAACATATGATTATAGTCAATCCGCTGTTAAAGTGTATTACCATATCATCATATTCCTCCTTTTAATGTTAATACAAACGAGAAAATGCACAGAGTACAACAATGAGACATCTTCTCCATCTTTTCATTTCAGACACGGACAACACTTGGTATTATTGCTCTCAGGAAGAGGTCAAGCATTCCAGGTAGACAAACACACAATGCAGATAACTAGCTGATGTAGAGGAATAGCAAACCGAATAGTAAAACCTGACAGATATTGGGCAAATTTTACAATGTCAAATGCGATCAAGTGTTTGCAAAGACCAAACTACATGAGACCTGCAGTGACAACAATCTAGGCTAGGCAAAATAGTAAATAAAACATTTAAATTGGTGTGCCAGGATACTTTAAAGTACTATACTACTACTGTTGTGTTTCTTACCCTTCTCTTGGTCTCGGTCCCCAGCAACAACTGCCCCTGTCGTTCAATGCTACTATCATAGGGGGCAAGTGGATAGGTGAGGCTCTCCTCCCCTGGAAGTACTTCCCTCCCAATGTCAACAAGATGAACTGCTATGCCATCCATGGCTCAGGAGAGGGCCGTACATATGAGGCCCTCTACCCCGTCCCCAGAGAGGACCTCGTAGAAGGCCAAAAGCCCAACTTGTGAGTATGCTGAGTACGAGTCAAAGTATTTAAAACGGTACCGTAGTTTGAGGCCACATTGTTATTCTGTCAAAGTCAAAGCCCTTGAAAGCTATATTGCATTGCTCCCCAAGATTCACATTATTCATAACTAAATTATTACTTTGGCTTTGTTGTTGTTGTTGTTGCTGTTGCTGCTTGGCAGCCAGATTTGGAAGTGTAAATGTTGGGTTTGGAAAACCAGTGTAGATGACAGGCCAACTTTCAAGTGACTGTGCATGCACAGCTAATATGTGCCAGCTGTCGGCAAACACCTAGCCAGTGAGAACAGTATTTTATTACACGGAGAAAATTAAATGCTTAATAAAGTGTGTGTGTGTGTGTGTGTGTGTGCGAGTGCTAAGTCGTAGATTAATATCTTCTCTCTCTCTCAGCCACCTCCTGGAGTATTTCCAAGACTTCCGTCTGCAAAGCATCATGGGAGAAGGCTGGGTCCAGCCAGAGTCTGATCTCTGGAAGGGAAAGTGCTGAGCTTTGCAAAAACACCCTCTTTCTCACACACACACACACACACACAAATACACACACACATACACACACAGTGGCAGGGCGACAGCATGAGCAAAGTCATTGACGGGGAACAAAGTGCAATCGATCTTTATTAGTTAATGATGTCAAACGGCATGACATGAAATATGTTATCAGCTTGTCAGAGCGTATTAGACGTCACGCACACACCCACACACACACACACACACACACACACACACAAGGCTCTTCGCAAGGTATTGGACGTCACTTTAAATTGCCTCGGCGGAGTGTGACCTACAGCAGTTACTGTGGATGGTTGGAGGGAGCGCTGACTTTGACATTCAGCTCCTGTATAGCCTGTGCACCTCACCTCAGCGAGATGAACCACAGCCGTTTTCTGTGATTACTTCCTCTGACTGTTAAGAGTGACACACGCACGCACACATACACACACACACACTCACAGATTTGAAGTGAACATTTTCAGAATGTTTGCGCGCACAAAAATACGCGCCAGAGCGTTTGATTTAGTGCTGTACTGTAATTAGAAGCATTTGCAACCATTTCAATGCCTTTTATTTCTGAGTGACTCCTTTTGTCAGTCAAGTTTTTATTGACATGTTTTCAATTAATGATGCTTACATATTAATTACATATTTTATGTGAGGTTAATTGTCAGTTACGTCTGTAACTGCTTGACAAATACCACTTTTCTTGAGTTACACCAGCACAATACGTGTGTTTGCTTTACTTTGAATCCCCGTTGTGTAATCATGTTTCAGTGCCATTTGTATCTATTAACTTGATTGATCTACAGTCAACCGATTGTATATTATGGATTTCAGTTCATTCCTCATGAAAAGAAGATGAAGGGGGGGCGGCAGTGTTCCCGCCCAGCAACCGCAAGGTTGGCGGTTCGAGTCCAGCTCCTCCTGGGGGGAAAAATCTGTCGTAGTGTCCTTGAGCAAGACGCCTAACCCCAAATTGCTCCCGTTGAGCAGGTTGGTACCTTGCATGGCTGCCTCTGCCAACGGTGTGATATGCAAGTCGCTTTGCTGTAATGTAATGAAATAAAGTA
>OMOT01076732.1:0-12886 GCA_900312575.1 Acanthochaenus luetkenii | reverse complement strand
CCTCTGAACTCCCATTGATACCTGGAGAGGAGGAACAAACATTGCTACTTGCTGTAACCCCCTTTCAGCCACTGGTATTCAGAGCAAGAGATAGAGGAGGGAGGAACCACTGAGGCAGGGCGGCACGGTGGTGCAGTGGTTAGCACTGTCGCCTCACAGCGAGAAGGTCTTGGGTTCAAATCTCACCCGGCCCTTTCTGTGTGGAGTTTGCATGTTCTCCCCGTGTTCGCGTGGGTTTCCTCCGGGTGCTCCGGTTTCCTCCCACAGTCCAAAGACATGCAGGTAAGTTGAATTGGAGACTCTAAATTGCCCATAGGTGTGAGTGTGACTGTGTTTGTCTGTGTGTTATCCCTGTGATGGACTGGCGATCTGTCCTGGGTGTTTCCCTGCCTTCCGCCCGATGCATGCTGGGATAGGCTCCAGCCCCCGTGACCCTAAAATAGGAATAAGCGGGTATAGACGATGGATGGATGGATGGAACCACTGAGCCCCTCTGGTTTGAAATGGCACTACACATTGAACACAAGACCCTGAATCAGATCATGCAGTATGTAATCTATTATAGACAACCGATGGCTTGTTTATCATTCTAATCGGTAAAGTAATCGTTTAAATTGAGCAATATTAGTTATTTTGGTTATGTTTGGATTACCGTGCAACACCAAAATCCATAGACTGTCACCGTAAACAATGTATTGTAAGCATACCACAAAAAAAAGTTGACATTTCACATTGTAAAATGTATTTTCCTTGTGCACAAATTTCTAAGTAATCCAACAAGTAAATTACCTATTTTATCAATAATAAATTATATCTGAGAACTTTGTTTTCCTTGGTAATTGTAACAGATTCCAAGTTGATTTTAGTTTCTGGTAAAATTACTGTAATTGTAAATTGGAGGACACAAATTCTTGTCAACAAAAAAAATAAAGAACAAAAAAATAAAAATACACAAAAGAATAAAATGCAGCACAAAAGCATTTTTGACATTCAGAATGGGATTTGCTGTTCACAAGTCTCACCCTGTACCCTCCATGCAATAATGAGCACATTATGATCGAAACTGGCCGGGAGTGAGAAAGGCTACTTTGTAACTAATCCCATTGAGTGGGAGGGTCACACAGGCCGGTCTTGTATATATCGCAGTAAAAATCACATTTCCTTCATCGGAGTAAACACCAGAGTGGATATATTTGCCTTGACAACACAGTCACCGTTCTGACTCCTCGTGGAATTGCAGAGAAGGTAATTAACTTGTGTATCTACAGAATAACATTACCAGCAAGAAGTCAACTTCAAATCCTTGTCTTTTGCTTGACTCTGTATGTGTGTGGTGTCACGGTGGACAGCACTACAGTATAGTGTTTAGTCTCAGTGAGTCTCTATGGAAGCCTACTGCACAGCCAAGTAACGGCATGCATGCGTGGAGCTTCAGTGCGATTCAGATCGGCCTTTATCTCCCTGGTCATAAAACTGCTCCTCACGTGTGCAGTCGCCGTTGTTTGGTTTAGTTTTCCCCACACTGCTTCTCTGGATACTGTATCTCAGGCGCTGAGGTCTGTTGGTAGAAAGCCTGAGCTTTAAGTTTGGTCAAAGGTACTTTGACCGTCCACGCAGGCTGCCTCCCTACTCGCCTGCCTCCCTACTCGCCTGCCTGCTGAAGTAGATGCCAGGAGGGATTAGGTGAGCTGAAATTCCCTGATGGGAGATGAGAAGGGGAAAGCTACCTCACAAAGAGTAAGTGTGCAACCTGCTGCATGCATAAGCCATGAAAGCTGCTCTGTCCTCCTCTGATTCATTAACTCACAGGGCCATTAGGCTGGCCGGCTCACACCTCCAGATAGAGATGGGGACATAGGCGCCGATAATGCAAGCGGGCACAAACTCCAACATAACTCCAATGTTAAGGTCAAGGCTGAATCAACTCTTACTCACAGGCTTGTTTACAAGCAACACATCTATGGGAGCAGTTTTACGACTTTCCATTAGAACATGGTACGTGCTTTAATTGTGATAATCGAGCATGATCATTCATGGGTATTGGGTCCTTTTTTTAATTTTAATTTTCATGGTTGCTATATGCCCACTTTTCCTCTAAGTCGTTTTTGGGTTCTAATCCTTTTTTTGAAGGACAACTCCAAAGTCACAGACGTAAAGTTTGCTCCTTGGTTTATCTTAAAAGCATAATCATAAAAAGATTACCAAAGCAACTGCTCTCACATTGTGCTTACAATACATTAAAAGCATGTAATCCTAACAAGTAACAACACATTCTTTTATACTTTTCCCACAGAAAATATTAAAACAGAATGTAACAAAAGACAACGGATGAACGAAAGAAAACAAGCAAACTTAAAATTGGTCCCTCTTCCATTTCCTCGAGAGTTGCCTTTCTGTTTCTATGATCCCTGCCCTGCCAGATAAATGTCGAGTACACAACCAGATTAACTCTGGTGTTGGAAGGTGAGAACAAATTCTGTAATTGACAAAATAATATTGCATTTATCAATAGGAATGCTATTAACATATCTTGTGACTTGCTCAGATATTCTCCAGAATGAGTGTATTAGGTTGAATGGGTAAAGTGCAGTCGTGGAGCAGGGCGTTGGTGCCGTGCTGTGCGCGTCAAGCGAAACGTTAGGCATCAGCACGATCATATCAGAGGGCTGATAAAGAAGGGCACATATAAAATAATAATTTGATTTAGTGGAATAATTGTCTGTCCTAAGCACACCTCTGAGGCAGGGAATAACGCAGAAACGGTGAGTGAATTACTTCCTATTCTGTCCTCAGTTTAAAAGTGACGATAAAGTACAAGGTTATTAGGTGGTAATTAGAACTAGGGGACTGAGAGAAAAAACTGATATGGTGGTCCATTAAAGAGCTTACAGTTTCAGTTACAATGGGTTTATCCACCATGAATATGCTAAACTGAATGTTGTTTGAATTATTTTTTTCTAGCCTCTCTCTCGATATATATATATATACATATATATATGTTTGTGGTCTCCTTCTATACCTTCTATATTGCACACATTGCACATATTGCTTCTTGTTTTTTGTTACACTACTTACTTCTTTTTGAGTGCTTATTAATATTGTTCTTATGTTGTCTGTAAGCACCAACAACCACAGCAAATTCCTTGTACGTGAAAACTACTTGGCGAATAAAACATTTCTGATTCTGATTCTGATTCTGATTCTGATAAGTCTAAGGATTTGAAACAGTGGTTAACAAAAAAGCTGCTTTTGCATCTTGTTTATGTATCAATTATTAAAACTAGTATTAGAAAATAATGTTGCTTTAAACAGGAAATGTTTTACTCTGGGGATGACCAGACATGCCAGTGAATTATTCACTGACAAGTTCACTGATCCGTCCTCCCGACATCCCTCCCCTCCTCTCACTCACTCCGTCTTTCTCAATCTCTTTCATACACACCCACCTGCCGCTTCCTCTTTAATTCCCTCATTTCAACCAGTCCCCCTACCCGAACCCCAGAAGCATGTCGTGTGGTGGGTTGAAGTCGTTTTTGTTCGGCCTGTCTCGGAGGAAGCCCCTGGAGCCCGAGGGAGAGGAGTCCACATTTAACCGATGCCTTACCACTCTGGACTTGGTGGCCCTGGGTGTGGGCAGCACCCTGGGAGCCGGGGTCTATGTCCTCTCTGGAGAGGTGGCCAGGACCACTGCGGGACCCAGCATCATCATCTCCTTCTTCATCGCCGCCGTGGCCTCCATATTTGCCGGGCTGTGCTACGCAGAGTTTGGGTCTCGGGTTCCCAAAACAGGCTCAGCATACCTGTACAGCTATGTAACTGTCGGAGAGCTACTGGCATTCATCACTGGATGGAATCTGTTGCTCTCCTACGTCATAGGCAAGTATTATACACAGGTTTTGTTTTTTCTACATGATCAATTAGCAATTAATTATGCTGTTAATTATTAAATGATTTATATGTATTAGTTTCAGAGAGCGAAACTTATTTTAGTAGTTCCTTTAACATTGTTTGATCAAAAGTCAATTTGAAAGTGTTAAATTATTATATTAATGCCTTTCACCATAAATGCCTAAATTGTATAGGCTGCGTGATTTCAACTTGATCTATGCCGATTTTCATTCTTTTATGTAACTCACTGAGAACACCGAGGCCCATAAATGATCAACCATCATCACGAGACTCTAATACATCCTGTAACCTTTCACCTGCTGTAAAAGGAGGTGTAAGTAGTCTTTCTCAACAGAGAAAGTTTAGCAGTTGCCTCTTCCTTTATTATTATGTATTTTCATTGCTGAAAACATGATAACGTCATGCAATCTACATAACATAGTCTTTTTTCCCCTTTTAATTCACCCCACCCTCCCATTCCACCCTGTATGTCTGTATCACAGGAATTTGTGAAGATTTATGCCAGGTCCTTGCATTTTTCTGGCATTCATTGCCAATTTGGCCAATTTTAGAATAATTTTACAAACATGGTTCAACAGCTTTAGGAAACATATTAAGCAAGTTTTGTGATGATTGGACAAAACAGTTTTTGAGTTATAGTCAAAGTTGTGTTAGGCAGCGCCCATTGTTGGAAGTTGTTGCATGGCCGATTTCGCTACAATTGAGGGCATGGTCCAACTACTTCCCTTAATATATCTGCCAAGTTTTGTGACAATTGGACCTAGGGGCATGGGGTTATGAAAATATTTCTGTTAGGCTGTTAGTGGGGGGGGGGTCTGTTGCTCCCCCTTCAGGACATTTGCATAACATGTGGTACACATGTTTGAAATGCCTTTCCAGACAAGACTGCCAAGTTTGATACTGATGATTTGTAAAGGTACTTTGATCTGCAAGCTATTACATGGTTATTACACTACCCCGCCCCACCACGACCACGCCCACTTTAACCAACGGTGACAAAACTTCAGATCATGACTAGTGCATGGTCCTGGAGCATATGTAACAGATTTCATGCAATTTCACCAGCTGGATTAGGAGATACAGTTTTCTGGTGTTTGTGGCATTTGTCATCGCTACACTATCCCCTGGGACTCCAACAATGGCTAATGGCAGTGAGTTGGCAGTGAGTTGATATCAAGGTCCTAGACTTCAGACATGGTCTTAAAAGTGGCAGACCAAAATTTCACCAGCCTAGGGCAAGACCAAAACATGACCGCTGCAACCTAAATTTGCTGGACAGAGTATTAAAGTAATCAAAAATACGTGTAAAGATCACTAGATTTATTGAGACCTGACCCGTACCATCGAATAAAGGTAGCGTCTAATTATGCAGGGAGGAAGCTATGACTGTCACAGATGGGACCATAAATAGAAAAGCCCTTCAGGTTCAAATTTCGTCTGAACTGAGACCGGATCCTGAAAGTTGATGTTATGATTACGAGCACAGGCAGCTTGGCAGTAAAGCACTTGCTGCGTCCTTTGACTGAAAATCATTACAATGTTGTTCCACAGCTTGTTAAATTAATTGCTGCCATGTCACTAACCCTGAAAGAAACAGCACTGTTAAAAATTACATAGGCTGTAAACTGACTCAGGTTGATTAGTTTATTGTGTCCTTCTCCCGTTATCTCCTCAGGGACATCAAGTGTCGCACGGGCATGGAGTGGCACCTTTGATGACCTTGTCGGGGGCGTCATGGCAAAGTTCTTTGAAAAGCATCTTGCCATGGGCCTACCTGGCCTGGCACCCTACCCAGATTTCTTTGCTGCTGCTCTCATCATGCTCCTGGCAGGTAACGTCACTTTATTGACAGTTCTGTCAACAGAACAGTAGAACAGGGCATAGGTAGCCGCAATGGAAAGAGGTAAAAACAACGTTCACCATCTTTTCCATGAAGGCCTGCTAGCCTTTGGAGTGAAAGAGTCAACAACAGTCAACAAGATCTTCACCGCAATCAACATCCTGGTGCTGCTGTTTGTCATCATTTCTGGCTTCATCATGGGAGACATCTCCAACTGGCATATCAGTGCAGAGGCTGTGCTGAACGCAACGGCAGAACTCAAGTAATGTCTAAAAGCGATATAATCCTCTCTGTGTTTGGGGTGTGTGCAGGATCCTCTCAGTCCTAGTCAGTATTGCACTACACGACGTGCTTGTCTTAGATAACCTGATGATACTCTCTCCCATGCAGAAACCTGACCTCCACAGCCAACCTCACAAGCGAGTATGGAGAAGGTGGATTTTTCCCCTATGGCATGGAGGGAACCCTGGCCGGAGCTGCGACGTGTTTCTATGCTTTCGTTGGATTTGATTGCATTGCCACAACAAGTAAGAGGAGAAGACTTACATCAGTTCGCTTATATATGGTTATTCGATTTTAAAGCACTTCAGCCACTAGTATTTTATTATAAAATGAAAACAAGATAAAGACACTAGTGTACTAACTATTGTAGAAGCATTAACGCCATTAAAGTAAAAGCGGTTGCCAATTTTGCCCTGTAGCCATAGCATTTAAGTTCTGATGCTTGGAACGTGTTCAGTGTGGTATAGCTGAAATAAATTGAAATTATAGTGATTTTAGATTTACATTCAAATGACATACAGTTCTCTATGCTTACCATTGAGGAAATGTTTGGATATTAGCTACAAAAACAAACAGAAGATTAGAAAAAATAGGGCTTGAAGCAACTGGTAATTTAGCCAGATAAAGTAATAATGTATGTAATAATAATGTAACAACATGTCCCACTAAATGGGTTGAAAATGTAGTAAAATCTATTTAATGTAATACATTTTCAGATAATGCAATAAAATCACATTATGACATATTAAGCGATTATTACATTATCATTGTCCTATTTTAAATAATAACATAATAACATTTACATAGTATAATAACATAATAACAACAACTTCTTATTCTTATAAGTTATTACATTATTATATATACATCAGTTAAAAACGTTACACCCCTTATGAAGTAATAAATGCTTAACAGATTGTATTGGATTTAGACATTTTATTACATTCTGACATTCGACATCCAGCAGATACAGTGTCACATTTCCAGTTGCTACAGGGTCCTATAGGAACCAACACCAAATATATCATTTTAGCCCCATTCACTCTTTGTTCTTCAATTTTCATAAAAACTTTGTGCCTCACATATCAAAATGTAAAAGCTGTGTTTGAACAGAGAATGTTGTGACCTCGGTGCATCCTTCTTCCTAGGCGAGGAGGTCAAGAACCCCAAAAAGTCAATTCCCGTGGGCATCGTGGCCTCACTGCTCATCTGTTTCCTGGCCTACTTTGCTGTGTCTGCTGCTCTCACCCTGATGATGCCCTACTACAAGCTCAGTCTCCAAAGCCCCCTGCCAGTGGCTTTTGAATACATTGGCTGGGGTCCCGCCAAATACGTTGTGGCCGTGGGATCGCTTTGTGCCCTTTCTACCAGGTGAGAAACTCGCACAGTTGGGATCATGGAGTTTGACTGCCGCTGTAGAATACCTTCATACAAGCACGTCGTTTGTGATGAGCTGCGGCCGACTAATACAGCTCATTGGTTACTTAAGACAATGCATCCGGCTCCCATCACATAAGTGTTCGCTCTTAAACACACCGTGTGAGGATACATTTATCAGTGACGTCCTGAGTTCAACATAGTTATCATTAATGCCAATTTGGGATCAATAGATATAGACAGTGAAAAACAGCCAATCAAGAAAGAGGGGTGGTAATTAATGACACCACAAATCAATAGGAAACTGTCTCCTGGGTCCATCACTGATCTCAACGCAAACCTGGGATAAATAGATATAAATGATTGAAAAGTCAGCCAATCGGGAAAGGGGGACGGGCTTAAATGACGTCAACAACCAACAGGTATCTCTCTGAGCCGTCAAACATGGTTTCAGAATCAATAGATGTAGACGATCAAAAAAGGGGGAGGGACTTAAATGAAATCTCCACTCAAGTTCAATGAGCCTTGACACATCTCAATGCAAATTTGGGATGAATAAATATAAACAATGGAAAAACAGCTAATCAGGAAAGGGGGAGGGGGTTAAATGAGATAACCAATCAATAAGACACTCTCTACCCCAAGTCCGACAAGCCATCACTCATATCAATGCGAGTCAATTGACAGAGAATGAAAACCAGCTAATTTTGGGGACTGACCAACCTATACTAGCTGCTGGTTGTGTCTGCCTGTCTGCCTGTCTGCCTGTTCTATTCCTCAAATGAAAAGCAGTTGTTGACGGTGCTAAAAATATTTATTTTAAAAAGTGGTGTTTGTCTCCTCAGCCTGCTGGGTTCCATGTTCCCGATGCCCCGCGTGATGTTCGCCATGGCGAGAGATGGCCTGCTTTTCAAATCCCTGAGCAGAGTCAGCTCCAGGGGGAGTCCTGTCATCGCCACGCTGTCATCCGGAGCTGTGGCAGGTACAGATGTCTTCTGGGAGGATTTCTCCAGCTGTTCATCGTGAACTTATAAATGTACGCTGAGGTTTATGTCCTTGAAATAGCTCTGTATTCCCTATTTCTTCTTTAGCCATCATGGCTCTGGTGTTTGACCTGAAAGCCTTGGTGGATATGATGTCCATTGGGACTCTGTTTGCTTACACACTTGTGGCCATATGCATTCTAATACTGAGGTACGTATATCTCTTTCTGCCACATTTCCTGCCTTTTACCCCGAATATTGATCGAGCAAAATGAAACTATCCCCACGTGTGTTTCGTATCTTTGCAATCAAGGTACCAAGTGGGTCAATCTGAAGACACCGACCTGCAGATCAGAGACTCAAACACCAAGTTTGGCTGCCTAAAGCCTCCATCATCTCCCACTTCAGACACCTCAAGAACAGTCACGAGCTTGACGGTATTCTCTGGTAGGTGAAACAGAAATACCAAACTATCCACGGCTTCCCATTTGTTTCCCCCTTCTTGACCGCCAATCTTTTCCCCGTTTTCTTTCTCTTTCTAATGAATCTTTTTCATCCCTTTCTCTCGCCCCAGTCGCATGTGTGATTGCCCTCTGTGTCATCCTGACCCAAGCCATCGATGCTCTGTCCCGGAAGGAAGTGTGGAGTCTGGTGTGTGTCGCCATCTTAGTCTTCCTCCTGCTGGTCATCGTTTTTTTCATGTGGAGACACCCACAGAATGCCTTCAGGGCATCTTTCATGGTGAGCACATCCTGTGCTGTGCGTCTGTGCGTTCAGGCTCAGCTCTAGTGTGTTATTTGTTATGAGCGTCAACTAGTTCGCCCTTCACAGCCCCCGTTTCTCTGTTCATAGGTGCCCTTTCTCCCTCTCCTGCCTGTAGCGAGTCTGTTCATCAATGTCTACCTGATGGTCCAGTTAGGAGGAGACACGTGGATACGATACGCTGTCTGGATGTTAGTGGGTGAGAGCATGGAGTCAGTGTGCACACAAGAACACATTTAGAGTTTAGAGGGTTGATTCTTTATTCCATCAGGTGGTGAATTGTAACGACCCTTCGCCTCTCTCTGCAGGGTTCTTAATCTATTTTGGCTATGGGGTCCGTCACAGCGTTCAAAAGCAGCGTCTCCTGTCCAGCCAGATGAATATAGAAACCATCAGTGGCAAAACAGGCAAAGAAAATATCATCAATGAAGAGAAATTCTGAGCTTGGGTGGAGAGGAGGAAAATATTGATTGAGTTGTTACAGAGTACCTGCTGTAAGTGCGTAACTACTGTTCTACCTGGCATCTGTTTCTGCCGTTTTCAGTGTGTGTCAGCGTGATGCATTGACGTACAGACAAATGGACAGATGGGCTGACCTGACGCCTTTTATTCCACATTGCCACTCTATTACATTTTTGCGATTGTATACATAAATAGTTCCTTTCTCCGGAGAAAGGTCTTTAAGGAGAAAGGTTTCAAAGAGAAACTGCCTCACATTTTTTTTCACATTTTACTGTGTAACATAAGTTCAAGATGTAAAGTGAAGAACAGGGAATGACGATGTTTTTCAAAACAAAAGCAAACATGTGTGTAAAAAGGGCTTGAGCGGTTTTCTATGGATAATTATCATTGTATTACAGTTTGATAAACAGTTTACATTTTCCATAACAAATGTAGAAATATTCAAATCTAATTATGATTTATAAATGACTTTTTGTACATATCAAAATACATGGGTACATTTACAGTATAGAGATGTAAAACGTCATACTATTCTGTTACATCATCACACAGCCCTCTTGGCAGGAAAATAACAGGTAATTGTAATACATTATAATCAAAACGAAAGCAACATATTGGTAGGAAATGCATGTGACATCATGGGAATACTATGAATAGGATGTCTTTTGTGGAATTTCTATGGTTTGTTCTTTGTCTGTTTGGAGATTTGCTTAATGAATTGTTTATTGTTTTAAAGTGTAAATATGGAAAATGTACATGTTCATGAATGATATTTTGTAAATATATCCCTTGATTACAAAATGAATGATGAAGTTTTCAAGATGGTTAATTGTTTTTCCATTGAACGAGTCGATAGTAATGCCCAGTTCCATTCCTAATCCAGTATAAAGACCCAGAAACGGCGTACTACCCAGTGTTCACAGAGACAACAATAGCACCTTTCACATGACCTGTGTCATGTTCATAGTCATTCAAAAGGAAAAGTCTAGATTCTTACCCCCAAATTGTGGATTTGATCAAACATGCAGGTCCTTCCCTTGTTTATTTACGCGTTCATTGGTGTTCATTCGTGAGTAGAGATGTTGTACGCTTGAGAACATTTGAGTAGGGCCAAAGTGAAGTAACAGACCTGATCCAACTCGACAAACTCTTCACACAGTCAGTGAACAAGGGTGTCAGTGAGTGTTTCACAGCATCCACAATATTTGATGTATTGCATAAGACGTCAAAAGAAAGACAAGAGCTTCACAAATCAGATTCATATATATAAGCATGTCAACCCTAAAGCTTACACGATCTGCTTTGGTACTGATGAGTCTAAATCAAGTCTGCCGAAAGACAATTTGTATTTGAAGGACTACTTGATTTGTTGTTCCACCAAATGTTTCTAAAGGCCCTGCCCCAGTCCTTTTCTGGGGGTGTGTGGTGAGCTTTGGAGGGCCAGCGCACTCCCAGTCCAGCAGCTAAGCAAACAGACTCTGCTATTCCAGATGGAGGGGCCTCGGTCTCTGGGCCCTCATTGGTCCGGACAAGCTTGAAAGGCTCCATTGAGCCAGTCAGGAGGAATTTGGGGTACTAATGCCACTCTCAGGGGGAGGAATTTGTGTACAGCTGACCTCACTTGGCGAGCGCTGAACCTCCTCCTCCGCTCTCTCTCCTTCACCGCTCTCTCGCCTTCGCTCTCTCCTTTCCCTCTTCTTCTGGTTTCGGCAGTGCGTTCTCTGGTGAACCGTGTTGAACTAGATGAACCAATAATCCTCAGGCCACTATAATAATCCATAGATCGGTCATGCTTTTGGTGAAATTGTTTGGGGCGAAGTGGAGGCTGGTATTGAGCACTCTCTTCATCTGCGCTGTAATCCTGGAGTTAGGTAAGTGACTTGCTGAGCGGTTCTTTGAACATTCTTAGGATTACAGAGGGAGGTCGATGTCAGCTGGCCTAATGAAAGATACTTACTTCGAAGTTGGGATCTGATGGAGAAATTATAAGCCTCACCTATGCCATATACATACATAATCTTGCCATATTCATCTTTGTAAGGATAGTGAGCAGTTATTGCTCATTTCATAATACGAAATGTTACCTTTTATCTGCATTTGTGATATGTTGATGCTGTATTGTGTACTTTACTCTGTAGGATATTGTCAAAAAGATGCCCAAGAACTTAAGACCACTCCAGGGAGAAAGCCCAAGCCCACTAAACCCAAACTAGGGAAAGCGACAAATAAAGGGCCCAGAGCTGTAACAGCTAAACCAAAGGTCAAAGCTACACCTGCAGCCCAGGGACAGACCTTCCTGACACAGGTGCAGCGTGTTTCAACTTCCTGTACCAAATCCTTTTCCATAGTTGACATGAACGTGTATCAAACATTGAACAGTGAGGAGTGACAGGAATAATAAGTAAGGCTGCCAAGGCACTTCATATATACTATATCCATGTAAGTAACATTTTTGCATGTTCTCGTATCTGACACATGCAGGTGCTAAACAAGGGTAAGTTCAAGCGGGTGGGTGAGACCCTAAGTGTGCAGACAGGAGCCTCCCTGCAGCTGAGGTGCAAGGGCAAACCTGTCCAGTGGGGCGTTCCCTCTTATCTGGAGGAGGACGATGACGGGAGGCTCAGGTAGCCAACGTGCTTTATGGCAATGGATTAGTTAAAACACATTTATTACACAGTACATCATGTACCATATATCCCTCAATTGATAAGGCTGGCCCAGAATGATTACCCATGATTACCCATAATGATTAGCCATGATTACCCGTAATGATTAGCCATGATTACCCGTAATGAACTAACAAAGCCCGTTGGAAAATAAGTATGTTGTTTGACTGATTCCTATTTTGGTTCCACAGAATTGTCCAGCATGAGCGGTATGGAGCTCTGACATTAGTCAACACTACGGGTGCAGACACAGGGGAGTACACGTGTTACCCTATGTACTGCGAAGACGCCGACTGCAGAAAGGACTATGACAAAGTTGTCAAAGTCTTCGTCTTCTTTCCCGGTACAATGAATGACCTTTGTTGCAGCTTAAATGTGCACTTCTCAGAACTGCTTCGTTTTACCTCCAGCTCGCAAGGAAGCCTTTTCCCGTTCCTCGCGTTATCTTATCGTCAATCTGCAATATCTACTCCCTGCACTAACTAGACCCACAAGAGCTGTTTGTGCCGTCATCTAACTACTACGAGGTCATTCAGCTGCGAACCAACTGGCCCACGGTCCTCCCCTGCCAGGTGTCGTCGCCTGCGGCCGAGGTAACGCTGCAC
>OMOT01076728.1:0-12552 GCA_900312575.1 Acanthochaenus luetkenii | reverse complement strand
TACTTGTTGGTTGATATTTGGACGGTTTTGATGGGCTGTGGGGTCAGTGGCAAACATGGTGTGAACTCTCTCTCCTGCTTCCCATCTGTCCAGGCAAGTCTCTCTCTCTCTCTCTCTCTCTCTCTCTCTCTCTCACTCACTCACTCAGTTTGTACCTTTCTGATTTGTCGTTTTGGTGGAACGATGACAATATCGCTTTGTGATGAGCTCGACTCTGCGGACTCCCGGGCTTCACTGTCTCCAGCTGCAGGTGACCAAATGCAGGTTGCAAATGAAAATAATCCATAATATATTAAATGTAATATACTGATACATTCACCAATCACAATCAAATTACACAATACCAATGTATAATGTACATGTTTTAACATGTTTTCTGTATGTTCCATGTATTTCTTTTGTAGAAGTTCTGAGTTTCGGGTTATGACATTATTTATTTTACATGATCAAGACAAACCTATTGTGAATTGTATGTGAATAGTTACCACTCTCACTCCTCTCCTCCTCCTCTTCACCCATGGACATCTGATCCAGAGAGGGAATGTCCTGAGGAGACGAAAGGACATGAGTCCCGATGTTTAACCAATCAGTTCTCAATCCACTTCTTTTCGTTTCTAATTACTCGTGTTTTTCCTTCCACGATGTTGTTTGTATTTATCGATGTTCTCTAAAGGTGACTCTACCAAATGTTGTTTTTATCCCTCCTAAGAGATTGAAAGAGAGAATGATCTCCTACCTGAGTCCTGGCGTCGCTGGCAGAGCTCCTCTCTGACAGAGTGGCAGGCGATTGTCTGGGAGATCTTGAATAAAATGACATTCGATTTGATTCAATATGGTTTTGATGTTTTTGTTTTTTAAAGAAACAAATATTTCTCCAGTGTCACCATATCAATGCTTCTTGAGTCTAGCCAAACAAACCAAATCAATACCAAAGACAATCTAGAAGAAAAAAATAGGGTAAATAGTATTATAATATTTTAGCTGCCTTTTACTTGATCAGAGGATGAACCAGATCCTTGACAACCCCCCAAAATTCACATCTGTCCACACCTATTCCAGTATCTGGACACTGTCGTCTCTTTTCTCCTTCTAGAACAAATCATGATAATCCTGACAACACTGAGATCTGTATGCATGACAGTAAAATAGGTATTTAAAAAGTAAGTAGATATTTATGAGAAACAATCAGCGACGTACTTGGTGGTTGGCGACCGAGAGGGCGTGGTGTGACTTGGCTCAGGGGTCAGATGGGGTCTGGCCTGATAAAGGTCAGGTGACCTCTTGGCGGATCTCTTCCTGTCTGGGGACTGGAGGGGCGTGGCTGCCGATTTCACCGAGGTGGTTTGCTCTGGCCGGATATCCTGCGATCTTCTCTGTTTGATAGGTGGAGGTCGAGGTTTGGGCTAAAGATAGATGGATATATACAGTGTATTGTTTACATGGAAATAGTTGTATTGAAAACACTTTATATGCTATTTTCAGGTAGAATAATTCCTTACCTGAACTTTTGTCTCCTTCTGCACTGGTTTGGTTTCTCTTGGCTCAAGTATTTGAGTCTTTGGTGAAGGGAGAGAAAAATGAATGAATGGAAGCTGTGTTTAAAAATACATTTGAATATTAAAGCTACACCAGGCAATTTTGCTTGTTGGCAGACCCAAATGGCAGCAAGAGGTAACAATTTGAATATTGAGGACTTCATTACCCAGAAATCACGTGACGTGATGTCAATAAACTGCACACTCCTTGGACCCAAATACATTTTTCTTACTGGCTGGTGGGGGTCGATCCTAGTTGTGTATTTCGCTATTAGGTTTCAATTTGTCACTTCCTGTGTGCTGAAAGGATTTCCCGCCAGTGACGATATCCAGCACCATACATTAATTTGGGCTAATAGGGCGACACTACGGCATCTCAATTAAGGGGGATGGGACGCACTTCTCTGTCGCAGCCCCACTTCATGCTTTAGGCTGATAAGATGAGTGTATCTTTACATAACAATCTTGTTTAGTGGAGATATAATTCCCAAACTTTTTTATAGTTTTTGATACACAATGTCAAAGAACAACATTTTGTACCTTTACTCTCGGCTTGGCTATGGGCCTCTGTGACTCCTCGGCCTCCTCTCTCCTCCTCACCGCTCTCTGAGGACTTTCCATTGCTCTGTCCTGTTGTTCCACTCCCCTCCCCTGCCTCTCCATCTCTCTCTTTGCTCTGTCCATGCCCCTGCTTCCCAGGGAGTCCACTGGTGGTTGGAAAGGGTACCTCCATTTCATCAGCACCCTGACCATGCCCCGCGGTCCACCGGCTGGATCCCTCAGAACATAGTCACCTGGCAGCACAGAACACACACAGAAAAGAGTTTCTGAACTGCTGAATGGGGCGTTTGAAGCCAGTAGGACCAGTTGTCCCTTTAGCCTGTGATTATTGTTACAATTTGTTTTCTGAACTGCAGTTTCAAGCTGATAGGGTCAGGTCTAACATTTGAGCAGGTATAAAGGGGATGGCTCTATCAGAATTTGGTATCATGGGCCTAATTCTACGAAACATTTGTGATATGTGACATATTGGCTCCCACCCACCCTCTTTAGCCCAAGCCAGGTTTATACATAGGTGCTCACCTTAGTGATGGATGGTTACATCAGATCCTGTGTACTGGAAAATGTGTAACCATGGCAACTGATTAAATATATTTTCTAGTTAAAATTATAAGCCCGGTACTACAACCAAACGTCCCCTTTCTCAATTTTTACAAAATAAAAAAATTGATGAATAAAAAACCCAACTTCTATCTTCTTTCTTTCTCACCTCTGATCTCCCTGCCTGTAGCCAGGGCTCGGAGTGGGATGGGGGTCTTGGCCAGGTAGGCTGGTGGTATCTGGTCATCACTGTCATCAAATACATACACCCACAGACTGCCAGACCTGGCCAAAATTAGAGTTGAATATTGTCAGTATTTAGTGATCTCTTAAAAGTTTCTACGGATACACATGAAGTCAGACATTTTACAAAACCATCTTAATGCAGTGGCTTAGTCCCAGGGTTGTAAAACATGTTTACATGTGGGGGACAACTTAACTGACAATTAGCCAACAACAAAACACATTCAATGGTTAAATTGACATATTTCCATTCCCTATTGAAAAAAATCACTATAATATTCAGATAATATTCTTATATGGACTTAAAGTTTGTCTGTCATACACAGTGGTTAATTTATTGTGACCTTCTCATACTTTATGGTAATACTGTAACTATAACATTCCTGTAATGTTCTTTTTGGGACTTTGCTGTGATACTTGTATAGCATCCTCAATAAACGTATTATACGGTTACTACAATTCTTTTTTGTAAGCGTACTGTGTCATTTCAAGTAAATGCCACTCAGTTAGTCTGAACATTTGAAAGCATTTTACTACATTTCTCTGTTTTCAGCCTACCGTACCTCAGATAGTGCAATACGTCAGTTGTTACCGCTAACGGGTAGCTGACGGTATCGTTGAATACCGGATCGGCGGCGCATTGGACCGTTGGAGAGACGTGAGGCGGCAGGTCATACAACCTGTACGTCAGGTATGCATCAGGAAGTAGTTCTGGCCAGCGCGCACTGAGGCCTACACAGCGCTCCATCACTATCACCAGCTCATTGGGAATCCCTCCGCCATAGTCATGTAACTCCTGCTGTAAGAGAAAAATAATGGCAACGACACAGATTGATCCATTATTTAGATATGTTCTAGTAGAGGTGAGACACATATTATTTTATTAATGGCGAGGTAAATGGGTCCTTCCACAAACAACCCAGACTTCTTTACCTCATGTAGTGCCGCGGATAACCACAACAATTGTGCATTTTATGAGAAAAGCACCTCTGAGGACCGTGAGAGGTAAAATCCAATATGGCCGCCAGTCCACCGGGTCTAATGCTCAAACACAGTTAATTTTGGAACCAAACAGTATAGAAAAACATTTAAGGTGTCATTTCCAACTAAATTAGGGATGCCCAATCATTTGCTCAATCAGCAATCAGTTGAAATTTACAAATTAACACCCAGTGGTGTCTTATGTTTGAGATGCCATTTTAAACTAATCTTAAGATGGCCATTATTTGGTCATACATTGAGGTCAAGTTCAAGGTCAAGAATGAAGCATCCCTAGTATGCAGATATCTGAAAATAAACCTTATGGTATGCACTAACTTTGTTAGAATTGTCATGCTCTTTGCATAACATGCACAATTGAAGATACCCTAGATATAAAGCATGGTGGTGGGTGCTAACATTGTGTTTTGTGTGTTTCAGAATCCCCTCTCCTGCCATGGTGATTTTGTCTCAACCATGTCGAAGTGTCACATCCTGATGGACCCTACCCAGCCCTCTACCTGCAATCCAAGCCACCCACAAGCACTAACTGGGACATTTGTGTTGTCTGCCAAGTAGTAACAGATGAATCTTTACAGTGTCCACTGTCCATGAAACAGCCCGTTGGTAGTCGGTATGCATCCATGGCAGAAGACCTTCTCTGGTTCAAAACCCTTCAGCACATGCCAATGGACCTCAACATGGAGCGATTGGATGATGGGGATGGCATAGAATACACTCTGAAGGCAGACAGGGCCGAGTGGCACAAGAAATGGTGCCTATAATTCAACAAAAAGGCAGTTGACGAGCCAAGTTGGGGATAATTAACTCCAGGACAAGTACTTTTACTGTGCACACGCATTCTGGTCACAGCCATCCACAGTCCAAAGAGCCTACCGGTACTTGTTTCCTCTGCAATAAGCTTGCTGGTTATGCAGACTTACATAAAGCATCAACCTACAACAAATTATTCATAATCACATTTCCTTTCACTTCTATGCAGATGACATGCAGCTATATCTGTCGGTTAAACCGAATGAATTAAACAAATTGGCTCTTTTGCAGGACTGTTTGAATGATGTTCAGAGCTGGATATCACAAAACTTCCTCCAACCTGACACAGAGAAAACTGAGGTTTTGATTATTGGTGCAAAGCCTAATCTTGGCTCTCTTGCCCTGAAAGTAAAAACTGAGTCTATTTGTTTTGAGCTACACATAAATAAATCACTAAAATGACAAAGAATTATTGGTTTGTGGCTAGACTAGATTGACTGAAATGTTCAATATAATCTGATGACTAAAAAGACTAAAATGTCTACAGTTTTCATTGTCTAAAACTAGACTAAAATAGCTACTGTTTTCTTTGACTAAGATAAGACTAAAATGCTCAGACTTTTAGTAGACTAAAACTTGACTAAATAAAAACAGGATGCGGTTGACTAAATATGATAAAAACCAACAAGGACATTTGACACGGGACTAGGACTAAGACTAAATGTAAAAATAGCTGCCAAAATTAACACTACCTCAATGCCTAAATGAAACATTTATACAATAGAACTAATTCTGCAATATATTTTACCTCGTGACCACTGTCCTGCCAGCCTAGACAGTGCTGCACAGGACTCCTCTGTGTCACTGTCCTCCTGTCAGCTCCTCTCTCTACCAGGGTGTCAATGGGCTCTGAATGGGGGAACAGACGCACCCAGAAATCTACAACGCCAATGATGTCACCCTCAGAACCTTAGAGAGAGAGAAAGAGAGAGAGAGAAAAAATAGATTTTTTTTAAAAATAGTAGGTTATATCAATGTGCAACGCGTCAAGCCACATTCTTGGACATGCGCTGCTTTACTTCTTGGTTTCTTTCAGGAATACTTTTACCAGATTAGCTGTCGTCAAAACATTCCACACACAGTAAGGTAATAAAAACAATAAGAAATACATTAAAACTAAATCAAAAGATAAATCACAACATAAAATACAATGAACACTTGAATATTGAGACCTCATATAAAAGATTGGCTATAAAGCTAGGTCTTAAGATTATTGTTTAGAGATGTCAACAGATTGTGTGCAGGGAAACAAGCAGCAAAGTCAGTATAATCATATTTTTTCCTTTTACATAATCTCCTCACCTGTGATACTGACACATCCACTGATGCGCTCCCCTCTCCTCTCCATGGCACCCACAAGAGACATCTGCCCACTCCCGTGAGTCACGAACCTGACCCCTCCTAACACCTGGTGGAACTCCACTCTGACCCTTGACCCCTGAACTCCCAGCCTGCCCAGGTCACGGGGCGTGAGTGCGTAGCGAGACGTGAACCCATAGTTGGGCTGACTTCCTGACACCAGAGGGGTGGAGTGCACCTCGAAGTCCAGGAGGGTGTAGGTACAAAACGTCACAATGTCTTCACCTCCGTCCATGCCTGTTCGAATGCCACCCATTCTCCTAAGCCCCCCTGGGGTGAAGGCGGCAGCCTTGAGTTGCCAAAACAACAGATCAGTCAACTTAATGGGAAACTACATTAAAACACAATTCAGAATAAAAAAACACCCTCACTGTTTGTACGTGTGTGCATGTATGTGTGTGAAAGAAGTGTGTTTTCAGGGACCTTGAGGTGAATCTCCAACAACGACTCCCCGGCCCTCAGCTGAGAGAAAGACATGTCATCCTCAATGGGCTGTACCACTTCCTGGTCTCCCCCCGTCCAGGTGTACTGGATTGGTATGGTCCGTTTGTAGTTCCTGGGGCTGTATGCTAACTCTTTCAGTTGGGCTTTAGAAGATATAATATTGCAAGTTATAGCTCAATGTATTCAGTAAAGTAATCCTTGAGATCCCTGTGTTTCTTTTCTTTTGGTGACATCTTTGGTGCTAATCTTTGCATGCATTTCACATGCATGCACATGCACACATATATATATAAACTTGTGCATACACCCAACTTTTTCCATGATCATGTTCTATGAATTATTATAGTCTATATAATTTGTGATTGATGTGTTATATATTATGTTTTTAATGTGATGTCCATTTGATGTATTGTTTTTACTGTATGTAGCCTATTGTATGTATATATGTATTTACATGTGAAACGTATGGATATGAACAGGTCTCTCTTGAAAAAGAGATTTGATCTCAATGGGATTAACCTGTATAAATAAAGGTAAAATAAAAGAAGCGTCACATGTCAATCAAACAGTGTGTCCAGTACTGTGACATATTTCTCTTTGGATTTTCTGTTGGTGAAGTTTGAGTTTCTGTAGGTGGCGCTCTTTTATCTGTCTGTTCAGCCATGGTGGCTATCACTGCTCAGGCTAACCCAGTTCTTCTTCTATTTATTCCAAACAAAATGGACACATAAAATACATCACTTCCTGTGCGCCAGAGGATTTTTCCCAGGAAAGACCTACCAAACACTGGGTGGTGAACTAGATATACTGTAGTTTGAATACCTATTGTGTTATATAACCAGCAATAGAGAGGAGCAAAACAGACATTTATTCATATGAAAATGTTTATTTCATTACTTTAATTATTAACTACCATTTTGGGGTATTGGGTGTTCTAATCTTTGTTGTTGCCACAGAAATGAATGTTACTGAAATGTTCTCCATACCTTGTAAAGTGTTGATCTGAAGAGCTCTCTTCGATAAAAGTTTGTCTTTCTCTGCCATCCTCCTCCTGCTCTCCTCCCTCTCGCTCTCTAATCTTTGGTTCACTGTGTGTAACTCTTCCTTGGGGAGGAAAGAGAGTTCGAGTGGCAGTGGAGAGAAGATGAATAAAGATGATAAGTGGAAAGGATGTTCAGCGAGAAAGCAACGTTTGGGAAAGAACGAGCATTTAAACACTCATTACACTTTAGTGTTGTGTATGTGCAAATGACAAATATGTATGTGTTGTGTATGTATGTGTGTACCTGCAGGTCTTTACTGATGCGGTGCTCCAGCAGTAACAGGTTTCTCGTTTTCTGTAATTCCAACACAGTCTCAGCGTGCAACGCCTGGATGTCTGCCAGCTCGTGGGGAGAGTCCGCCGCCTTCCCATCAGCCCATAGGAAACGCAGACCCTCCATGCTCTCCCGCTGGAGCCTAAACGCCTGTAGTGAGGAAAAGAGAACGAGGCGACATCGAAAGCAAGGTTGATTTCTTAATCATTTACCTTTTGAATCTATTCCAAATGGAGATGTGAAGCCTTTCTTTGAGAAGAGAGCCTGTTATAGAGTATGGTGGGAATGGCAGAAGTGGGCCGTTATCCACGCTGTAACGCTTTTTTTACATATAAATTATTCAAAATAAACTGATAATAGAGAGAGTACCAACCTTGATCTGAAAAAGGGTTTCACTGAGCTCCTCAACACTCATGTCAAACTCCTAGAAGAGAGAGGAGTGGGGGAGGATGAAAATTATGTCAGCACATGGGCTAAAAATAAGATTAAATGCAAAATGTTAAAGCACGGCTGATGTAATGAACTTAAAATCTGTGAAGCAGCAATTTCATGGCAACTAAATTGAATATGTATGATATCTTATATCTTCTCAGACCTTGGTGACAGAGCCCAGTCTGTCCTGCAGAGTGGAGACCTGCCCTCTGTACTGGAGCACCTCCTGTTCCAGATGCCCTTGTTTGTCTCTCATCAACACAGACAAGTCTAAATGAAACAACACAGGAAGCTTGATCAGTTAACGCGATTGTAAATTGATCTACTGTTCTATTCTGCTCTCTGTACTGTCTCAGGTGTTTTACAGTTTCATTATGATTGCTGACATGAAAACATAGTTCACTATAACATATTATTGAATTATTAGCTATCTTTGGCCCTTTTCTTACAAACAATAACATTCGAGAGGATGCAATGATATGAGTTTTTATTTATTTATATTGTGCAGTGAACATCGGGTAACATTTCCCACCCCAATAAGGATGTATATAATGTATATAACCCCTCTACTGTGTCCTTCTCAACTCAGACAACTCTAGTAGACAATAAAATAATATTACTAGAGAAACAAACAAATGCTATTGTACATTAACTTCTTTAGCCTTTAGAGACCCAATTTCGACTTGATGCTTTCCTTGTTTCCTTCCCATCAACTCAGGTAGCATCAATAGTTAAAACAATGACAAAATAATCAGCCTGTGTATTTTTAATGACCAACTCTGATCTCTCAATTACAAAACCAACTGTTTGCTCTGGTTTGTTCCCTGTCATAAATTCTCTACTATTATTGAACTCTGGCAGCATGAACCCAAAATATAATACATACAATAATAAAAGCAGAAAACAAAACACTGTGGCCCTAATGTGAAATTCCAGGACTTTTCCATGGCTTTCCATAACTTGTTGAAGCGCTTCCATGACCTAAAAATATATATATGTTGTTAGAGCTAAACAGTCTGGTTTCCCCTACAGTTGCCATCTAATGCAATGAAGTGGTGTAGTGACCCAATTTTACAATTCCATAATATTCCCTGACTTCCCCAAAATAATTGATCAAATTCCCTGATATTCCATGTCTGGAATACACCTCTTTAACTTCCACAAATTCTAAGACCAGTGGAAACCCTGCTCAGATGATCTTTTTTTTCATTGACAAACTCCAAATCCATTTGTTTTTTCTCATCACCAAACTGCAGCAGATAGAGTACCAACTTGCTGGGAGTCCTACCTCTTTCTCGCTCCCTCTGCTCCTCTGATATCTCCGTCTCTCGTCTCAGCCTCTCCTTCTCCACCTCCAGCCTTCCTCTCTCCTCCCTCTCTACTCGCAGCATATCCTCCAGTCTCTGGAAATCCATCCTTAAGATTCCGTCTCTCTCTCTCTCCTTCTCTTGGTCCACTTCTCTCTCTTTGACTGTCTGGCCATCACGGTTGCTTTGGGCAGATAAGGTACTGAGACGGAGGACAGACGGATATAAACAGACATGGAGAAACGGGTAATGAAATATGTGGGTGCAGCTGTAAGTAATTCTCAGGTCAGTGGCCTGCAGAAGCCTTGTATCTCACCAAAGTTTGCAATTGGCAGCAGATATTGTCTTTCACATGAAGAAAATGACTCACAGACCAAACCAAACTATTCCAAAAGTATTGTATATTGTATTTATTGTTTTGTATCGCATTTATTTAATATCTGCACTTTTTGTTTGTATTCTGTGTTGTTTTGCACAGTTTTATGTTGCTTTGCCACCTGCATTTCACTACACATTCTGGTGTGTATGTGACAAATAAAAATCTCTCACCTCTCCAATAGAGTGTCATAGCTTTCTTTCAGCAGAGCCCTCTCTCCCTCCAGGTCCGATATCCTCTCCTGGAACTGAAAGAGCCCTCTGTCACTTATAATTACATTTTACATTTCAGGCATTTAGCTGATTGTACTTATTCTTATTGTGCCTTACAATGAGCGGCAGCAGGATACATGACTGTTGATGGGCCTCCACTCCCACCCAATAGCAACTCTCACCCGGGACCACCATGGATGTGTTTTAGGACTCTTTTTGTTTTGATTGGTTTGTTGTTTCTTGAGCGACACTTTTGTCGTATGGTCAATGTTAAAGCTGCACTGGGGCTGCAACAGCGAGAGCATCCCATCCCCACTAATTGAGATGTTGTACATTTACCATGTCTGCCCAAATTACATATTGATTCTTATGTATGGTTGCTGGTGGGAAACCTTCTACACTAACAGGAAGTGACGAATCGAAGACAGGAGCAAGCGAGCGCTCCGTCCAGAGAAAGCCACTCACCAACAATGGCTGAACCTCTTCACCGCTCCACATCCACCAGACATTAAGAAGAAGAAGGTCTGGGAGTGAGCAGTTTACTGACTGCACATTACATGATTCCTGGGTTTTGAAGTCTCAAACTGTTACCTCTTGCTGCCACCCGGGGCCGCCAACGTGCGAAGTTGGAATTGTGTAAAATGAAGAACTTCAGTCTCTTCGGTGATCCAAGTAAATAATCCTTTGCATAGATGCCTTCCCTATGGATTGTGGGTGTGTGTGTGTGTGTGTGTGTGTGTGTGTGTGTGTGTGCAGAGCTGCAGTACCTCCTCCAGGGTCTGTAGAGACAGGGTGATGGTAGTTAGTTGCCCCTCCAGTGCCAACGCTCTCTGTCTCTCCAGCTTTAGTTGTTCGCTCAGCTCCTCTACCTTCTCCAGCAGAGCTCCCTGGCTTTTCTTCAGTGACCTCTGACTCTGGGGTGAACACACACACACACACACACACAAAAAAGGAATATGAGGAGTAATTAAAATTGATCGAAATCACTGGGCAACGGTTTGGAGTACTTGTTTTAAATATTTAATAAGCTTTGTGTTTGTGCCGGGGCATTTACCTCCTCTAGCTGGTTCTCATATGCCTGGAGATGGAGAGACAGACAGTGTGAATGAGAAAAAAACAGGGAGAGAGACAGAGAGCGATGCAAATAGAGAGAGAATATGAGAGAACTGGTATTGAACTGGTATTGAACTGGTGTTGTCAAAGGTGGACTGACCTCTCGAAGGTCATTGAATTTCTCCTGGCTGACTCTCAGGGCGGTGCTCTTTTCTGACAGCTGCTTTTGCAGATGGATCAGATCCACATTCTCTCTGATGGTTAGTCTGACAGAGAAATAAGACGTTAGACCCAATAGTAAAAGTAGTAGTAGAAGTAGTAGCAGTAGTGGTAGTAGTAGCAGTAGTAGTAGCAGTAGTAGTAGTAGCAGTAGTAGTAGTAGTAGCAGTAGTAGTAGAAGTAGTAGCAGTAGTAGTAGAAGTAGTAGTAGAAGTAGTAGTAGTAGCAGTAGCAGTAGCAGTAGTAGTAGTAGTAGTAGTCGTAGTAGCAGTAGTGGTAGTAGTAGTAGCAGTAGTAGTAGTAGTAGTAGTAGTAGCAGTAGTAGCAGTAGTGGTAATAGTAGTAGCAGCAGTAGTAGCAGTAGTGGTAGTAGTAGTAGCAGTAGTAGTAGTAGTAGTAGTAGTAGCAGTAGTAGCAGTAGTGGTAGTAGTAGTAGCAGCAGTAGTAGCAGTAGTGGTAGTAGTAGTAGCAGTAGTAGTAGTAGCAGTAGTAGTAGCAGCAGTAGCAGTAGTAGCAGTAGTAGTAGTAGTAGTAGTAGTAGTAGTAGCAGTAGCAGTAGTGGTAGTAGTAGTAGCAGTAGTAGTAGTAGTAGTGGTAGTAGTAGTAGTAGCAGTAGCAGTAGTGTTAGTAGTAGTAGTAGCAGAAGCAGTAGCAGTAGTGGTAGTATTAGTAGCAGTAGTAGTAGCAGTAGTAGCAGTAGCAGTAGCAGTACCAGTAGTAGTAGAAGTAGTAGTAGTAGCAGTAGTGGTAGTCGTAGTAGCAGTAGTGGTAGAAGTAGTAGTAGCAGTAGTAGTAGCAGTAGCAGTAGTGGTAGTAGTAGTAGCAGTAGTAGTAGTAGTAGTAGTAGCAGTAGTGGTATTAGTAGTAGCAGCAGTAGTAGCAGTAGTAGTAGTAGTAGTAGTAGTAGTAGCAGTAGTAGTAGCAGTAGTAGTAGTAGTAGTAGTAGTAGTAGTAGTAGCAGTAGTGGTATTAGTAGTAGCAGCAGTAGTAGCAGTAGTGGTAGTAGTAGTAGCAGTAGTAGTAGTAGCAGTAGTAGCAGTAGCAGTAGTAGTAGTAGTAGTAGTAGTAGTAGTAGTAGCAGTAGCAGTAGTGGTAGTAGTAGTAGCAGTAGTAGCAGTAGTAGTAGTAGTAGCAGTAGTAGCA
>OMOT01076726.1:14834-30050 GCA_900312575.1 Acanthochaenus luetkenii | reverse complement strand
GTCCGTGAACAGGCAGGGGTCGGTACAAAAGGGGGCTCTCAGACAGGCAGGGATCCAGCACACAGCAGGGTTTTCAGTCCGGTCAGCCATATATCTTCGTCTCCGTCCTCGCTCGCTCCTCACTCCGCTCTTTCTCTTTCCTACTCCCTCCATGGGTCACACACCTCTCTCTGCCTTCTCTCCCTCTATTTGAAGCCTGCCGCTCTCTTTCTTCATTGGCCCTGCCCGATCCTCCTAATGGGCTCAGCTGTCTCCTATCTGCTGCTGATTGGGGCGGACGGCCGCCTCTGGGCTCTAGCGCCCCTGCAGGAAACGGCCCGCACCGCCCCTCCTTCACCTTTCCCCTCCTAAAAGACCTCCGTCTGCCACAGCATACATACAACATCATATACATGCTACATCACATACTACCTACACATCATATACTGTATATTATGTACAGCATGGTGGCTAAGTGGTTAGCACTGTCGCCTCACGGCAAAAAGGTTGTGGGTTCGAATCTCTGCCCGGTCCTTTCTGTGTGGAGTTTGCATGTCCTCCCTGTGTTTGTGTGGGTTTCCTCCGGGTGTGAGGTAACAGTGCTAACCACTGAGCCACCTTGCCACCCTTCGCATCTGAATGTTCGCCGCAGGGGCCTTTAGTACCTTGTGGATTGGGAGGGTTATGGTTCCTGTTCGTGACATTCTAGATCTTGCGCTCATTGAAAAGTTCCACCAGCAACATTCTGGTCATCCTGTTGGGACGTCAGGAGTCGTCCCTAGAGGTGGGGGTGGTCCTGTCACGACTGTAGCCTAGTCAGTCTGTGCTTGATCGTTGTGCTTGTCTCAGTGTTCTAGTCACTACCTTTGTGTCAAATATTCACGTCTGTTATCAGTGTTGTCAGCTGAGCTATCTCCTCTGCTACCTGTACTTGCCTGCCTGCTTGCCAAGTAATAAACCATCACTGTTCATGCCGGGAACCTCCTGCCTCTGCCTGTTGTGTCTGCGCTTGAGTCCTATCTGCACCTAGGTATGAGTTACAGTGTGTGTGTGTGGATACAATCATAATATATTTATTGTACGGTATCTGTATTTCCTAGAAAAACAAATTACAGAGCTGTTCTTTATTAAATATACACTGAGGTGTTAGATAACACTAAATAATGTGTCCTTATTAACCATACAACACTTGTATATATGAATAGTATAGTATGTTTACTTTTCTATTGGACACAACTGAGTTCATGTTAGTGTAAAGCTGTATAAATTGAACGCAAATTATAGAGACATTGAGTAGTTTTATTACGTCACATTCATGCTAAACAAACCGTGCTCTGACTAATGTAAGCACAGATGGAATTTTCATACACAGCTGGTTTTGTGTTTGATCCCTAGGGTAAGAATACCAGTTGGGGAAGAAGGTCTTACAAACAGATGCCTTACTGTTAAGTAAAGCTACTAAAACAAGTTGATAACTGAGTTGGTAACCATTTTGTTATGTAAAACACTTAAATGCATTAACAGGTGATATTCATTATGGTATGGAGCACATGGCATTAAAACTTATTCTATGTTAAATATACTAAAATAGCAATCAAAGCCCTGGCAAGATCAAATATATTCTACAATGCTATATTATAAGGAATTAATTACAACTGATGGTGACCTGTATAGGATTATCTTGTAATATCTTATTGTCAAATGAATCTTGATAACAACCAGTGGTGCAACTTTCTACAGTATTTTAGATTGCTTTCCCTTCCTGGGGCTTTTGATGCAGAACAGTGTACCATCTACTGGACGGGATTATTTTGGGGGGAATGAAACCTTTTAGAATTCCCATATTTCACTGAAAGTAAAGAGCACATGATACTATTTGCAACAGTAACACTTTTTGTTCTGCATTGTTTTTGCTGCCACTATAATATATTATTTAAATCATTTTCACACCAATATATTTGCCAAATTAAAATAGCAGTAAATTCAGGAGTTAAGGTAAGACATGATTATAGGTATAATATATATATATAGAGAGAGATGTTAAAGTGGTGATGGCAACAGTTTCGGTTGAATTAGGCTGATATGGCCATGGATGGTGTGTTATATCCACAACAAAAAAGGTGAAATTGAAGACAACGATTTGTTCTTTAGAATTGTTTCTTTAGTTGCTTAAACGGCAAAGACTCACACCATGTCCTGGCAGAGTGAAACTGAATGAGAAGCAAAACCTTGAGTAACTTCTATCTACCCTGAATAAGGAATTAAAATACAAAAAAAGCAAGACTGAATAGACCCAGACCCTATTCTAGCAACTGGGGTGAAGCACAATCAGCACTCCAACATAGAGACATTGCAGTGTGATATTGGTGGCAAGATCACTGAAGTCCTCCAGCTTCCAGGTCACAGCGACACCAACAGAAGGAAATATACTCTCCTATTGGTGTCATAATCACCAATGATTAGTCTGCCTCTCCACACTGGGGGATTGAAACTATAAGCGTCTCTAAGAATGAAGAAAAAGAAAAGGAAGCTGCAAAAATATTCAGTTCCTTGTTATGCTCATAGCAATTGGCCTAGCTTACCTCAGACACAATGGCCTTGCACAGCCTTGCATTTTGTGATTTGTTGTTTTAAATAATACACTCAATAGGATTGCCCTGGATGAATTGTATTTTTTCACCCTGCCTACCCCCTTGATGAGTTAAGCTCACAAGGCTCTGCTGCGTTTAAGCAAGGTAAACACCTTCTCTACCTTAAAGCAAACATGCAAACCCCACTACATCATGTGAAGATGTAGTGGACTCAACCGATGAGCAGTGAGGCTGGGGCTGAGGCAGGAGTACATGCTGTCAGGTCCTGAAGACGGGTTCAGAAGCTGCAGAACAGAGCAGCTAGTGGCTTTGGTTGCAGAGAGAGACCACCAATTTGGGCACAGATTTGGCTCAAGATGGGGAATTACTCTCATTTACAAGGAAGCTGATAATGTAGTGTAGTCTCTAAGTGCCAGGAGTGGTTATAGAGCGGTGTGGTTTAGGGAGTGTTGAGCTTTCGTGAGCTGTTGTGGGTCTCAAATCAATGAAATGTGTATGATTATGACACGCCTCCCTGATAACCAGATGGACATATCAGCAATGCCACATCCCAAATTATTGTTACATCAGATCTTGTGTATTGTTAATTATAATGGGACTATTTTACATGACAGACTTTAGTGATTAGTTGATTAATCGGACTGTCTCCAGACCAGTACATGCAGAATCATATTTTGTGTGTACAGTATCACAATGCAAACTGGCTTGTCACAAAGCATTCAGAACAAATGTGACGAGCTGTGGGCCTGTACTCAGTATCTGGCTGACTATTGTCTATCCTGCTTGATTTGCCTTTCTGAAACGTAGCTGACACTTGTGAGGGCGGACTGCAACTCGAATTCGGGCAAGAGCAAAGGAGGAGTATGTGTGTTCATAAGTGAAAAATACTGCAATCCGGCACACATTATAGTAAGGCAACACTCCTCCCCTAAAGACATTGCACTTTTCTCACTTAACGTAAGACCTTTGGGAAATAACCCAAGTTAGACTGTTTGTCGTATACTGCACATTGCCCCCTCTGGTGACGCCAAGGTTGCAGCAATTAATATCCATGAGCTGGTGACAGGCTGAAGCAGAGGCACCTGATGCTGTCAAGCTTATGGATGACGTTAACCACTGCTCTTGAATGAACTGTTAGCATCCTATCATCAGTATGTCACCTGCCCCACCCGGAATGACGCACGGCTCGACCAGTGTTGACGCCTATTGCGCTCATGCTAAAGCTCTGCCTGGTCTAGGAAACACGGACCATAATATGATCTGTCTCAATCCAGTATACCGATCTAGGCTACGACGAGAGAGGGTCCGGAGAGTGGAGGTGAAATGCTGGACTGCAGCGATGACCTCCACTCTACGCACAGACAGGGACACGATAACTGATCGGACACAAGCTATATTGGCTTCTATATTATCCCCAAAAGAAGTGTGAAGTTGCCCTAACTTCTGTACGCGTTCAAAGCAACCCAACCTCACAAGCTGCTGGGCAAAATGGTGGATCTTGGAGAAATCCCAAGCTGATTTGATGGACAAACGATTTCCCAGATGAATGCATTCAGCAGGTCAGATTTAATTGTTATTTCCTCCTCAAGATCAGGGCTGTGTTCTGTCACCAATATTGTACACAAATGAGTGTCGAGCTAATGTCCCAGTTCACTCCTTCAACAAATATATGGACGACATGGCCCTAGTGGGATTTGTGGGTTTTGAGAAGGAAACTGAGAGATTTATACAGTGGTATGCAAATACTTTTCTTTGTGTCAACGTTAAAAAGACAAAGGAGATGGTGATCGATTTTATAAAGGAAAAAACAACAACAGAGGTTTCCCTCACTAGAGTTAATGGTGAGTTGGTTGAGAGAGTCTCGTCTTACAAATATTTAGGGTTAGAAATTGATAATAGGTTTGTAAAAGAATCAAATTCTTGGTGGTTTTTGTCAGCACATTGTAACAAAGTCTTTGGAAACCCCAAATGCACTCACACCCTTTGTGGTTGTTACTGCTGCTAAAACATTAGCTCAGTATGCCCAATAGGATGAATTAGCATGCCAGAACAAATAGCTTGTCTTAACATTCTTTTTTTTCTTCTGATCTGCACAATAATTGTGTCTTTTAGAGGAAAATAGAAGAGGACCGAATTTCATTAGGGCAGTAACTTGATCCATTTTATGGCATGGCTCAAACCGATTTGGGTCTGTTACCGCTGGTCATAATTGGCAGTTGTGTCCGCAATCGCTTTGGATAGAGCGCTTTCAGTGAGTAATTAGTCTGACTGCGAGGAACCTTCTAGTGGGAATAGTGATTTCCACGTCAATTCTGGAGATGAAGGATGGTCAGTTCTGATGAGCATTTCCTCCACCCATTCACATTCACAACTTGCTCCTCAAATTTCACCTCCTCTGTGTCCAATGTGGCTACAATAACAAACACAAGCTAAAGTACACATACAGTGGTGCCTATTAACACTGGATTATTGTGATTGATTTAGGAAATGAAAATGTTTATTTCGTCCTGTATTCCTCGATGAGAAATGGCTGTTGCCAGATCTTTTTCCTGGCCCTGGCACCGTGCTAAAACGAAGTGAAATGTAGTGTGGAGAAAGGTCTGGCCACTACTAATGACTCATTTACTTTCTTTCCAACTGCAGCCTCAGTCTCAACAGTGTTAAACACCAAAAATAAACAGAGAGGCTCAACATATTTAGAAATCTGTCAAATTGATCATTAAGCAGTTTCCTTTCAGAACATCCAAAAGGATTTCCTGCTAGCATTTGTGTAATTGAGAAATTGATAACTTCCTGTTAGCAATGTTGGTACAAGTTGATGGAGAACAAAGCCAGTCTCTCAGAATTGTCTCATTGGGCATCTTTCCGCTTATCATTGAAGAATATAAACAGTGTTGTACACCCAGTGTATGAACTTATTCTCCTGGCGCAGCCGCGCAAAACTGTCACCCATGTCAAGAAACTGCCAATTTGCTATATCGTTGGCGCACTGGTATTTAAAGGGATAGAAAATAGGTGTTCTGATTGGCCATTATGAAACCAAACCCCCACCACACCCACGTGTGTTTAGAATTTTGTTTTGTTTTGTTAATCCAACCTCTTTTACAACTGTGCTGGAGGTGCTATTGTCACTGGAGGTTTTCAATCTTGGAGCTAGTATCTCCGTTTTACACATCAGAGTTCAAGGCAAAATATAATGTTATATAAAAGATAAGAGCAATTATTTTCTATATCAAAAAGGCAGTATTCCAATATCAAACCAGCTGGCTAATGGGCCAAACCTATTTGAAACTTTTCTACACAAAGCAAAGACAGCTCCTTATTGAGTCTGCCACAAGATTCTTCATTATCAGTTTAAACTCACCAAGGGAGACAAGCTCTTTCAGCTTTTAATTGTTTCATGACAAGGGAACGGACTATATGTAAGCACTTTAGCCTAAGTTAGATCACATGCAGATAACAGAAACAATTCATGTGACTACAAACACTGATTTCCACAAAATCAGGAAACAGACCCAGAATGGCCTGTACCAGTGAACAAGTCAAAAAGAGGACAGGGCGGACCAACCTGAGCATGAAAGGAGTAATGATATGTGAGAGCTTTGCAGTCATTAATAAACATAAATACTCTATGATACAGAGTGTCCAAGGCACAAAGACATTGGATGGAGTCCTGGCTAGTGTTCATTTGGATGGTGAAACAGCCTTAAAATCGAACAGCAAATCCCTGTTGACTGGCTCTTAACTCAGATGTGAGGTGAGAAGGAGGACAGATAGTATGTCAAGACCATATTACAATGAGTCAGGAATGAATTACCACGACTATATGCATTTCTGCTTGATCCAAAATATACTAGAATCAGTTGGATGATGAAGGCACTATCCAAGTTTATGAAAATATTGCAGATTATTCCCTTGAAAGACTGGCCAAAGAAATCACATAACAGAGACCAGGCTTTGGGGCAAATCCCACACAACCAGATCTAGAGATAGGCAACACATTTAAATGTTACTGTTCAAAAACCACATATAGGAATAACTTGAACTTTTGATAATCAAATGCCTGAATAGCAACAGTGTCATCAGAATAAAAGCCATAAACAGAAAATAATATGAATGAATAATTCAGCTGAATTAAATAAACGGGCACACCACAATATAAGCGATCGACATCTACTTTAAATCATGTTAAAAAATGGAGCTGCATATGCAGGTTGATAAAACACCACAAGACAGATGACTTGGTGAAAGTGAAAGAAGGAATGGAAGCCTTACACTTTGTTGCATTGTCGTCCAGACAACCCTCTGGGAGCAGCAGAAAAATAAAGGAGAAAGAGATTTAATTGGACATTGGAGATATTGAGAGAGAGAGAGAAAGAGAGAGATGGAGAGAGAGAAAGAGAGAGAGAAAGAGAGAGAGAGCATAGGAGCTAAAGAATGTCTATTAGTTAGTGAAGCATAAAGTTAAATGATAGATGGTACTGCTGGAATATTCAATCCTCCAGCCTGATCTCTCTGTGAGATTCAGTGGTATGATGATATATACTGTAAGTCGCTTTGGATAAAAGCATCTGATAAATGCCATAATGTAATGTAATGTACTGAGTACTTCCGCAAACGACCGAACGCTGCACGTTGAGTGACGTTTTTCCATTTTGGAAGAATTGAGGTTTGACGATGAATTTTCACTTGGCTAACTTGAGGATACAATGCGTCTCAGACCACCTCCGAAGGTGGTTTGAGTAATCGGATAGCAAACAGTCTCCAATGCGTCTTGGTTGCATTTATACTAGGCTTTTTTGCGATCTGATAGAAATCCGATCAGCTAAGTGGCTAAGTGTAAATGGGGTATTTGAGTCCCAACAGAGAGGCAGAGGAAGACCGATGTGGGGTAGTTCAGAAGGGAGCTTAGGGTCTATCTGGACTACAGGAAAATGTATTTACCATTTTTTAAATCTTTGGGCCTGCTACTATCTCGGGCCTTTGGGCTTGAGCCCTGGTAAGTCTGTGCCTTAAGCTCAGCTTGCAATTAAGCCGCCTCTTCCAATAATATCATGTCTCAAGACACCAACAATTCTGAAAATGATTGTTGAACTCACAAAGTCAGGAGTGAAACCCCTACTATTCTGAGACTTGTTTCAGAATTTGTCCTCTTGATAAAAATGATCTGACTGAGGATTGTTTTTCACTTCTCTTTTTAATGAAGTACAATATCTCATTTACTATTTAACATTTAGTGTGTGATATAAATATATATATATATTTTCAGAATTTTTATTTCTAGTGATTTATCCTTTTTTTTCTTCCACAAAGGCATCACAAGTTAGTGTTGGTCTGCCCTCTTATCTTCTCTCCCTCTTGTCTACTTACCAGTCTGTCCAGGCTGGTTCCAGCTGCTGTGGTGGGCCTCTCTTCAGGGGTGTAGGGCCTAAACCGAGCATTGAACACGTCTGAAATGCCACGTGCAGACCTGCCCATTCCTGAAGGCTTTGGTTGACCGCACCCTTGAAAAACCTAAGATGGACGGGACAGGATAAAATTACCACAGATAGGTGGCAAGCAACAATTATCACACCAGGAGTAGGGACAAGAGAAAGGGAAACTGTCACCTGTCTATGGAAGTGTATTGCATTTATCTTTTTTTAATATTTTCATTCTCGTAATAACGCAATCTTTTCTCATACACTATTAAGGGTCACAAGGCTGACTTTGTTTTCCAATTCACAATTAAGGGAACATTTAAATGGAAATCTATATCTAATCATGTTTTTTTTGATCCCAAAGAGTTGTAGTTTGCCTAGCCCTATAACATTTCTTTCTTGAGAACCCTGTGCCAGTTTGCTCACTGCACCACTTTTGGTCCCTGATTTTAGATAGAAAAACTATATTGAGCAGAGCTGGAACCAATGCTGTCTCGCAGTGCCTGAGTCTCCCTTTGTAAGATGTCTGTCAAAACGATTTAACCCTCTGTATGTTGTTACAAACTTGCAAATTGAACTCTGGCATTATTTAAATATGACATACTGCCTTCAAAATGGTAGTATGGAAAATATTTGATGCCCTTTTGGGCCAGACTAGAAACTATTTGTTTTTCAAATGAGTTCTGGACTGAAAATACTTGTTTAAAATTCTAACAGTCATTATCAGAGGTTTTGGGTTTTCTAACCCTAACCCTGACTAATTGGAATGTGGTAGGTCTGAAGACAATCTTTTCGGTTCTATCAGCTTCAGAGATTGATCTTTGGGTTGTGTGTCTGATACTGCCACGTTTCATTTGAGTGATGCCACGTAGTTCTGTGAAAGCACTGGGTTTTAAGTATTTGTTTTGGAATAGGTTGGCTAGAAGCAAATTGCAGGACTGAGGATTTCTGCTTTATAGAAAAGACACAATTTCTGTCTTTTTTTTTTAGTCTGGTATCCTAAAGCAGAGAACATTGCTGGACTAAAGTACCTGAACATATATTGTGGCTTTTCAGACGTGGTTCTTATTATCAATGACTTTCCTGCATCTGACGATTATAAGCATAAGAAGCATCAAACAACATGCCACTGAAAGTTACTATAAATACAGAAAAGGTTGTCTAATTTTCCTGAAATATAAACTAAAGTTTTGATCATAGTCGAATGAGACAAAAAACAGCAGCATAGGCCTCTTGCTGTTCAATTTGCAGTGCATAGGGTTTAATTGTAAGAATAAATAGTTTTACAATGACTTAGTCCCGACAGGTTCTAAGGGCCCAAACAGCACTGCTCATTGGCATTCTGCTGGCCCCTGGCTCAGATTATGATGGAGCATTCTAATGTGCTACATGGCCCTCATGACAAGGAGCTGTCCTTTTCTTCTTCTTCTTATTTGTCAATTATTTACCATGATTACAATACCGCTATCCTGTACAGCATATAATCAAGGTGGTTTTCAACAGGTCTGTGCTGCAATGCTTAGTGACAGGGTAAGGACTAGATATGGTTAAAATCAGGACATGGGGAAAGACTGTAGTCTCAAAACTGTTGTATGTGACGATCAGCACAACAGTCTGCAGTTTTTTCCACCGTCTTCATTCTCTTTATTCAAACCCTCACCTTTGTTGCACAGCCAGTCAAGAGGATGGAATTCAGCTGAATTTATAAAAAAGCTGAAAATGCTGTAAGAATTAGACTTAAGGGTTGGTTACGTGTGCACAATCAAGTCAAAATAGTTTAATGTATAAAATGTAGTGTGCGGTGTAACGACGTATTGCTTTTGGGACTTGAGGTTCTCAGCAAGACCAATTTTCTACAACCTAATAACGGTTGACTCACACCATAGCTTAAGTTTCCAAGAGTGCTTTGGCAGTGAACAAAATTTACAAAAAGTCAGTATACCTTGGCTGACACTTGCATGCTGTTGTCCTGCATGGTCATGATAGCCTCAGAGATCTTGACATCTATTGGCTCTATGACTGCTTCAATGTTGACGGGTCCCTCCAGTCTGTCTGCCACCAGTAACATAGCATCTGTCATAACATAGAACACACACATCAACTCAGAGAAATTAAACACATGCACTCGGGCTTGCGCGCGCACACACACACACACACACACACACGCATGCGCATGGACACAGTATAAGCAAGAGAGCGCAAGTAACGGGAGATCTACCCCCACAGAGGTCTGATCTCAAGGAGATATGCAACGTCAAGGCAGAAATTAGGATTTGACTGAGCATCAACAGGTACAATAACACAAATTGACAACACACTCAAATCCTCGTCACCATTAATATTAATCACTTAAAAATATATATATCTGGCTAAATGATGAAATCAGGTACATATTCACCACCAACAGTGCAGTTTGTCTTCTTGATGATTTTGTCAAAAACACAAACCTGAAGAAAATAAATAAATGAAAATAATCTTTGATCTTTTCATTGGACTATCTTGTCTCTCAAAAAAGTAATTTAAAGCCGTCGAAGGCTTGTTGGCAGGAGTTGGTGCTGGTAAACCAGTAAGGGCAGAGAGAGATGAAATCAAGAAGACCTAAAACTTCAATTAGTCAATTAGTGTCTGGCATGGGGAGATATCAGCGAAGAGAAGGGAGACAGCTCAGGGCAAAGGGAACTTCAATGGGTGTTTGACCGATGACAAATAAGAGAGATGGCACACACAGACTCTCTGGTGCAGGGACAGAAATCTGGGCATGTTCCCTGCGGAACAGATAAAAAAAAGCCTTTAAATACAGAATTCCAAATTGCACTCCCTATTGAGACACTGTCACCTCATTACCGGCTTCGTGTACATTTTTAGTCATCGAGGTCATTTTTTGGATTGACTTAGCTCTTAGCTGGTATTTATGGTAGGGCTGCCATTCGGAAACTGCTTGTATCCAAGGCAACACAAAGATGCATAACCTGGTATAAAGAGTACAAAACCTGGACCCATGAGAAATAGAAACAAGTAATAGGGGCAGCCATTTCATGGGAGTCATTGGTTCCGACGATTGCTCTGAATGGTCAAATAACGGCCAAGGAATATGAGGCCATTTTGAAGAACCAGGTGCACCCTACATTGCAAACATATGTTCCTATGTTCCTATATCCCAAGATGATAATATACACCGCTAAACAAATTCAAGTGTTTAATGAAAACCATGATGAAGTCAAATGCCTTCCATGGCCTCCCCAATTACCATATCGAAACATAATTGCACCGTATCTTGTTTTTACAAGAATTATAAAGACGCTGAAAACATGCCAAAGAAAAAATACAGTTCCAGGCAAATTTCAAATACCACTGGTCTCCACTTTGACATAACTTGGAGGGATGATGCATTTTGGCACTGTGTTCTGGCATTTCAAACAATTACACTGACTTGCCTGATGGGCCCGCTATAATTAAAAGTCACAATTTTAAACTCTGAAAGGTCATAACTGCTACGACACCAGTCCGATTTTGATTAAACTTGGAAGGATGAAGCATCTTGTTACTGATTGGTCCAAGGGGCGCCTGCATCATTCATGGTGGACAACATTTATTTCTTTTGGATGGTGGGTTGGTAACTACCCTTGCTCAAATGTGTTTGACAAGTATCATGGCAAATACACATTTAACCTCTGAATACATAAATGTGTTTAAAAAGATTTACAAAACTGTCTAGTTGCATATTCTGAACCTGAATCTGTGTTTTCTTCAGTGTACTTACTATGAACAGTGCTGCAGATAGACTCCACTCTCCTGCCTTTACCTGTTAGTGGCGCTACCTTTGAAGAGCACTTCTGTTTGTTTACTCTGGAGTCTCAAATTGGGTGTGATGCTTGGTTAGATTTCCATCAAGAGCTGGCTAGAGGTCACTGCAAGGGGCCAACCTGAGTCCTGTGAAGTCTTCAGCTGCCTATATGGGTCTCTTAGTAGAATAGTGCTCTTATGCTATGGCAGAAAACAATTCTCTCAGAGCAGATGGGAAACTGGCGGCAATTCTGTTACTCATTCCATAAAAGACTCTAAAGGCCCAAATGGTATCCTCAGTTGAGTTCTGACAACCTGTTTTTCATTTAGCTTCATTAATATTTTATGGATTGTGAATATGACTCAACTGTATAAACTGTTATGAGGGACGGTTGTTTCCACATGCTTAAATAACTCTTGAAGCGATGTCACGTACGGGAACACTTTTCAAAATGACAGGCTGTTGATGAAAGGCGTCTTAATGAGAAATCCATTCTAACCATAAATCATTACTGCAGAAGGGCAAAGGAAAATAACCTATTATATTGCACAACCTTTGCCAATTCAGTTAAAAAGAGGAAGAAAAAAACAGTTTCACTCTTGATTTGTTCACCACCATTTAGACAGTATTGATATGGGTGTCTGTGACTATGAGTACCATGAACCTTGTTTATGTAATTAAATTAAATTATTACATTTTATAAACTACAATTTGACTTTGCAGAGCATCTATAATATTTTGAATATTATGTAGTCCACAATTTCAACACATTTCAGTGTTCTAATTTAATTAAACCTATAGAAAACGTAAATGGTCGTTATATGTATGTATCACATGTCTATGTTGTCAACCGCCGACCAAGGTTGGACTATCAAAAAAATATAATTTTGCGTAATTTGTTTTCTGGAACATGAGGAGCATCTGCTTTACTTCATCTGTGGGTTGCAGAGGGTATGGACCTTACACTCATGAATATGCAAATTGTGAACTTGCAAGAACCAGCATACAGCTAAGGAGAAATGTCAAGACATTACAAAGAGCAGCATTTGTGACCACTCAAATAATCCTAACGTATGACCACCAAGTGAACCCCTAATTTAAAACCTTTGCATTAGAAGCCATTATTTGGTAGACCATACCCAGATGGACTTTTAACTTAAAATCTTTACTAACTTGGCAAAAGAGCACGTGTGAACAAAATTAAACATTTTATCGTATAGCAAAATAATCGTGGAGCAAGTGGAATTGGACATTTGTACTGAAGTAAATTATCGAGTTGTTGTTAAAAGGGACTTCGGTTCATTCTCTTTTTCTTCCCCTTGAGTTAAAGTCCCGTTGGCTGTTGCCAGGATCACTGTCAGATTTCAGTCTTGGGTCATTTCACATGACCCAAGTCCAGCCAGACTGGTCAGACAAAATCAAACACATTTAAAAAAGCTTATTGGGCTGTGACTGGTCTCGAGACCGGCCAGTCTTGAGCACATTCACACTACAGGGATGGTCCAATCAGGCTTAGAATGTGTAAATAATAATCTAGTGTGACCTAACCTTTAGGTTCTTTGCAGGTAGATCCTTCTCCTCTATGTAAACTAGTGGTTCCACAGTCATGCATGGCGTTTCTTTTAAAAAACATTATATAATACATTCTAATTTGTCCTTTGTCATTGCCTATTGGTGTAAAAGTAATTTACCAGGCTAAAACATCCCATCACATTATTACAGTATGACATCATATAATGCATGTGAAAAAATGGGGAGAACAAATCAGGGCAGATATTTGTATGTCTCAGCTTTCTGGCTCCTTTGAATCTTTGAAATTCCCCATTTTATATAGAGTACTGTATTTTACTTCCATTGCTATTAATTTCTTGAGAGTGACTATGTTTGTACAGTATTTGTGAAGTGTGCAATCAATACTGATGATGGGCATTGCCAATGGTTTATGATTATGGCAATTAGCTGTCCAGTATTTATATGAATGAATCAGGGGACAATTCTGTTGTATTGGGAATGATGAAAAAACAGCAAAAATTATTGCAACCCAGTGCACACAAATGGAAGCCTGCTCCACAATTCTGCACCACAGTGATGAAAATGGCAAGAATAACTTTCACCATCTGCCAGTGCAAACTGGAGGAAAAGGCCTGCATACTAAGCACCATGCATCCAACAATGTAAGTTGATGACACCCCACATAAATTGCCTGAGACCGTTGATTACTACACTGCCCATGGTGGTGTTTTTCCACACCCTGGAAATTGCAGTCACCAAGGCACATGTTTTATACAAACAGTGTATGAATAAGATTATCCGTGGGTGCAAGTTCTTCCTACAAACTGTGTGCAAACTTCATAAAGGCCTGGGAATCTGTGTATGGACAATCAAAAAACGCTACATTAAACATTAATTACAAAAGTGACTAAATTAAATTTATCTTTTTTTGAATTTAAAAAGGTAATAAGATATATTTTTAGTTCCCCACATAAACAAATGCAAAAAAAAGAAAGAAATTCCTGCTGGTTGCTGATAAAGGTTGATAGAGGTTATAGATTACTTAAAGACTAACGAAACCCCCAAAACACCTTTTTTCCGCTGAAAAACTATGTATTTTGTGGGCGGCAGTAGCTCAGGAGGTAGAGTTCCTGCCCAGCAACCGCAAGGTTGAAGGTTCGAGTCCAGCTCCTCCCGAAAAAAAATTCATCTGTCGTAGTGTCCTTGGGCAAGACACCTAACCCCAAATTGCGTTGAGCAGGTTGGCGCCTTGCATGGCTGCCTCCGCCAAAGGTATGATGATATGTACTGTAAGTCGCTTTGGATAAAAGCGTCTACTAAATGGTGTAATGTAATTTGGGTATTAAATAGTGTTGTCGATGGATTCAGATCCAAATCTAAACATTTTAGATTGTGTTATAAATACGGATGGTGACTGCCCTCTACTGGTTGAAGACCGGTTACTGCAATTGTAACACCCTATCACGGCCACAGTTCATTTTACTGAGGTATCTGGCAACACCCCCTATAAAAGCCACATCTACAGACTCAGCAGATTGTGGAGAGGGGTAGTAGCACCGGCTGCTTCAGCACCGGCTACCTCTTGAGCCAATGGCTCGAATTGGTATGGCTCTGAACCGCCGTGGTCTTGGCCGAGAGTGGGTGCTCTGGAGACGAGAAGTCCTCCACTGCAAAATACATTGCTGTCGCAAATGTATTAGCGCAGCTGATCGCTCATCGCCGCAGATAGATAACCTAGCTAGCTAATCTGTATGTGTGTGTGTTTGGGGTGGGGGACTGGGCGTGTCTCAAGCTCTGCCCATATTGATCTTTTTTTTCTCACAGTCTGGAGGCATTTTTTTAATTTCCAGAGTAGATGGACATCAGCCAAAACTCAAAACAAAAAACTATTTATAATGTAATTTTCACATTTACATGTTATTGCAGCATT
>OMOT01076726.1:0-14814 GCA_900312575.1 Acanthochaenus luetkenii | reverse complement strand
TTATTGCAGCATTAACATTCCAAGAAAAATATAACAAAGCATTTAACTTTACATCACATAAAACACAGTCTACAAATTAGTTCATGTACAGTATTTGAGCTACTTTATATATATATATATATATATAAATATAAAACTAAATATGGATGTGAACAATAAATGTTTGAATGGCTGTCGAAGTCTGTCCTTCCAGATGTGTCCAGAGTAGCCTGGTTTATAACATGCAATTGTTTTTTAACAATGAATATATCATATATGTATACATTATTGATGTTGCCATTATAAATCATACAAATTATGCAAAATATTCTCTAGCTAAAAGAAGAGAAAGGTCAAGATACACTGAGCGCGTGATTCCTCTTTTCTGGTATCCAACTATGCTTGGCCTGGCTCAAATTTTTGTCTGCATGATGGCCCAGCAAAAGTAATCACTGAGTCATTACTCATCAAAATGGAAATCAGAACAATTGGTGTGGTCACTGCATCACATTACAATACAGCAATACTTTTAAAATTGCACTAGTTCTAATGTACTATAATTAAAATGTACAACCCAATTTGCATGGAGAATTACAGAATCTGTTTTTCAATGTGCTGCTGTAGTATAAAGTGTGGCTCATCAACACCGCAGCCAACATTTTACCGTCAGATGGTGATGTGATAAGGGCTGAGAGACATTACTGCATATCCCGGTAGCCAAATCGAGAATAGCAATTGAATTAAACATATATAGTTTGGGACTTGTGTGGCAGCATTTAGGGGCGGTTCCACACTTCACCCGCACCATATCACAAAGAAATAACTATGCCAATAACAATGCAGTGAAAGGTAAATTTTTACCTACTTCCCCTGTAGTATAATAATTTAGTGAATTCCTAATATGGTTAGGTTGATGGGAATTAAGATACAAACTAGCTAAAAATGTACACTTTCGTCCCACCAGCCTACTGAGCAGTCTGATCTTTAGTTTCAAGGGCTCAATCTTGGTGGGTGGACACATGAAAACAGACATGCAATAAGAGTTGACAAACACATTACGTCTCCACAAATGTGTTATGCAGTAATTGCGACATTTGAGCTTGAGATATGGACTGTAATTCTATGCATATCATATATCAATCAACCAAGCAGGTAAGAAATCAGAGTCTATAAGGGTGTTCTTAATCAGCTTGATGTTCTCAATCACTTTGCCATCAGGTTTGCCACCAACATCCCTTACAAGATACAACACTGCACTCGTTTCCTTTGTAAACTGAACATCTTAACATACCTGAAGTCAAATTAATTGGCTCACATTCATGTACAAAATGCTCCTTGTTCTGACACTCCCTCGTGTGATGCGCTTGACAATACAAACCTCACCTTCTACTTACAACACCAATGTCTGTTGTAAAACACTCACTGCCAATCCCATCCTGCTAAAAGGCCCCATCAGTTCTTCCCTGGGACACGCATTCCAGATCGCAGCTGTACGAGTTGAATGAATTGCAAAAGACTCTAACTTGGCACCATTTATGTCTGCCTTCAAGGACTCTGCAGGCATCCTCTCATGTACTTACAGCTGGGTTCCAACTCAGTGACGGCACTAACAAATCTTTTTTGATCGGGCTTTTGTTTCTTTTATTGGCTTCCAGCTATGTCTTGATGATTCTTGCTCATCTCTCATCTCAAATACCATGTCTGCTGCTCCCCGGATGTACGCCGTCTCGTGTGTTATTTATATTAGAGTGAACACTTGTCTTGGCCTTAATCCGCACTGCTGTGCTTTATATTGCTCTTCTGCTCACATTTCTGCTACTGCTGGCACATTGTTTATTGTCCTTTGTTGGCTCTCTGCCATTTGTTTTGTCTTTATCCCCATCATGTTTTCTTAAAAGGAGGGATACACGGACTGTAAATGTTTACAAAACTGACATTGTACATTGAATAATGAGTAATCTTTGACTTTCCAATGTTAATGTATTATATTTAACATATTTTAAGATATATCATATATACTAGTCCATACCCATGGATGCGCGCGCCGCAACTTTGTGCCGAATTTTCAAAAAAAAAGCGAATAAACTGCATAAATTGGGGAAAATTCAAAAATGTTTGAATACAATGCATGTAGCCTACATTCTCCATCGATTGCCTCAGCTGTGAAAAAAATCCATAATAAATGAAAATGAGCAACACAATGCAAATAAAAATGTCTCACATAGTGTCCCATTCTCACACAGTTTAAAGCCAGCCATCTTATTCGTACCAGTAGCTGTTATCAGACTATGTTTTGGCACATAAACTGGAAGACGTTTATTTGTTTCAATAGCAGGATAAACCTTTGAGATGAAGCATCTCGTTTTCGAGGGGGACAGTTGATAACAGCAAACAACAACAAAATAATGTACATAAAGTCGACAGTAGGCCAAAAAAATAAACATGTTAAAATGATAAAGTCTGACTATAGAAAAGGTGTGAAGAAAAAGAAAAAGAAAAAAACGGTTATAACTGTGTTATAACTTATAACGTGTATTATGTTATGCTATGGGAATGAGCGGAGAGTAAGCATTCCATTGTACTTGTTACATATGGCTAAATAAAACTCTTGAATCTTGAAACCTTATCACTGATATAAAAATATTACATTGGCTATGTCCATGAAAGCAAAATTTCATGAATTATGACCATTCCAAGTTATTGTTTTTGATCAAGGCTTCTCCTATTTTTTCCCTATTTTTTATTATGGTATATGCTATCAATGAGACTTTAAACAAAAACAGACTACAGCTTTAGACTATAGAAAAACCATGGGGCAATAATTTCAGTCACCATGAACATAAACATTGTCCTATGAAAGATTATGTCTAACCAGGTAATGCATCCTGTCTTTGTAATAGCATAGCTTATATGAAATTTGGTTATTTATACATTTACAAAAATATTTTTTATATAGTCTGTTATTGCAACCGACTCACCAACCTTTTATGTATTCATATGTACTGTGAAAAAAAAGGTGCTAAAAGTTACTCTTTCAGCATTGATTAATACATCTTTCCATTATGATTTCTTCATTCTAATCAGTTGTGACAACTCTTAGGTGTAGGGGATCATCATTTGTTTGTTTGTTTGTTTTTTCAAGCCTTCAAGGAGGGTAATGGAAAATAGTTTTTGCTTGAAGGAGGATCACCATAATTCATAAGGAGGTAAAAAAATCCCTCAAACTAAAAAAGGAGCCAATTAAGTCAAAGCAGAGCAGTGGCACAGGAGGGAAGAGGATGCCTTCATTTGAAATAACATTTTGTACTGGGGGAGGATTAAGCTCTGTTAGAGAAGAGTGGACACTTACTAATTAGAATGCTGGTTTCATATTGTTTGGAAATATAGGCACCTTGAAATAACAAGATTGACAACATGAGAAAAGAGCCAGTGGAGAAAGCCTGTAATGCTACTTGACGTTGAAAGCTGTCTTTTTGTCAGGAGAGAAAAACACTGTTTGGAGACATGGAAATAAGGATGTACAAAAATCTATCTGATATGTCAATTTATGCGTTTTAGTGCCATGTGCATCAGCTCAACTCTCTAATGGAATCCTTACAAACTCACCGCCTTTGGAATAAACTCAGCAAGCCCGCACATGGAATAGTTTCAACTCATTAAATGTTATTTTCTCTGTAACAATATTTATGGAATGTGGTGGAAATACATTTGAACAAAACCACGTTTATTTTTTTTATGTAACAAAAGTCAACCATCTACAAGACTTGCATTTTTATGTTTATAAATTGACTGAAGAGGAGTAAGCGGGTATAGACAATTAATGGGTGGAAGGAAATTGCTCTTCCATCTACATCAACTTCAAATCAGAAAGCAATGTAATACAACTAGGTATTGGTGTGACAGAATTTTGAAGGACAGACCAGAGACTTTTGTCTCTGGACTATACTATGCACAGACATAATGTACACCGAAGGCAACCTTCTGAAACCCATATTGTTCTTATGATCAAATTTGAAACCAACGTTTATAGAGCTCCAAAAGTATTTTGACAGTGATACATTTTTTTGGGCTCTATATCATTACTTTGGATGTCAAACTACAGAATGAAATGTATCTTACAGTGCAAACTGTCAGCTTTAATGTGAGAGTATTTTCATCATTATTATGAAATATGAGAAGAAGAAAAAAGCGCACACACACAATATAAAATGTGTACAGCTCATCCTCCATTTTAGGGTACCAAAGTATTTGGTGTTTTGGTCTCTGTCTGGATGGACATGCATTACTAACTTCCACATTATAAAATGCAATAGTGGGACCATAAATAGTTCAATAAATGTTCAGATACTCTTTTCTTCTGATCTATAGCAACACCAAAATATAGTCAAATATAAAAACTTATATGGGAGGTGGCAACATGCATGTTTTGGGCTGAGATGTAGGCACAGCACCATACATTGCCCTGATGTTTAACATATTGCCATTGCCCTGATGGTAACCATTTTAAAGCATACATGCCTGGAGGTGTGGCTCGTCCAGTAGAATGGCTCAGCCATCACTAGGGACAAGTTGTTTTAGAAGTTTTTTTTGTAACCTATTCTCATCTGTATGCATTATTCTTTTTGGAATTCGTATTATCTTCCCTATCAACACTTTAAACCATCACTAACATATTTGCAACTTGTTATTCTAGCAAAAATATATTGCTACCTGTTATCAAACCTCCTAAATTAAAAGGTTCTGCTGTGAATCTAAAAACAATGTACTGTACATTTGCATATCATAAAGATAGTATGTAAGCCAATGAAAGGGGCAATCAAAGTGTCATTGCATTAAGGTTATTTCAGGGTCAATAGATAAAGAGCAAAGGGACTGAACTTCCTGAAGAAACCTGATCTCTGATTAGGCTTCATTCTAGAGGTGTGAGTGTACGATCTTTAACTACTCTGGAGTAGAACTGTGCTTTTTTTTTTTTTTTTTTTTTTTTTTTTTTACATTTGAGGCAACACCGGCCCAATCCAACAACCCAAACCACTGTGGAACTTTGTCCTCAGTGCAGCTTAAAGGTAATCTCGTGTAGCCAGACCTCAAAACAAAACAGAAGTCTGGAGAACTTCAAGCAGAACAATTGGTCAGAAAAGGGCAGAGACCCTGTGGGCTGTCACTGTCATGCTTCAAACCAATAAACATGGGCTAGGGCGGAGCATGGCACTGGTGCTCATCTGTGTATCGTCTGCTAGCGACTAGTCCTGAAGACATCTTCCTCTGAACTTCGACCAGCATATGCAGCATCAATCCCTTTGGCCTTTAGAACGGCTGGCTGCTCCACCATTATTGATGTGAGAGGACAGACTACTAAAACTATACGTTTACCAACTTTTGTCGTCTCATTGGGTTTTATTAGTTAACCTGAACAACTAGCCTGTCGCTGGAATCTGAAATGGGGAGTGGAGGTACATTTCATTACTACCATAGAATATAGCCACAATGCCGTCAGCTGGTAAGTCATGAAAATAGTTACATTGCTAGCACGTAAAAATTATTCTCATATACACAGAAAAGCAGCACTTTCTCCTGCCCAGACAGTGGCAATTAGAAAGAAGAGAGACTGGTTTGTGTTGATGCTGAGGATATGGAGATCCTCTCTATCGGGGCTAAGCGACTCATCCAGCCTTAAGCTGTCTGACAGGCAGGTAGGAACCAGCTAAGCTTGTTTGTTCCTGTCATGTCTGTCACTGAGACCATCATGCTCTAAATCCATACACTTACAGAGTCAGTGTGCCCGCCTGTGTGTGTTTGTTAAAGATGCAGTATTTTTATGTGGTATTTTAGGAGTCTGAAAAATATCATTTAATAGCTATTCAGTTAGAGCCCATGGATGTTGGGTGACACCATAGATCTCACAAAACATTAGGAATGGGAATGGATTTTCTTTTATGGCAGAGTAGACATCTCACAGGCTACACTGCACTGCATGTCTCTCCACTGTATGATCGGTGCCTCCCTAGCTATCTATTATATCATTTGGAGTAAAAGCACTGGAAAGTGTTCTTTTTATATCATCTCACAAGGAGTCCTTCTTAGAGGACAGAAATAATATTGTCTTGAATTCTCATGAAATTGGGTGGTTGTGGGGGAGGTCCAGTTACACTGGGACACAATCCATGCAATTAAAAAGAAATGAGCAAACAAAATCAATGTGGATCGCTTACACTGTGGTGTCAAAGGACTCAACAGAGGACAACACGAGCCTAAATCTTAATTAGTAGGAATACTATGTAAACAGGCACAGCTGAGAAGAGTATGCAATAAGGAATACAATGCAATTTGCTAACTACTTAACACTGGAAGATGGAAAAAGATGATTACTTAACATTAAATCCAGCTATTTTATACATCCATCCATCCATCCATCCATCGTCTATACCTGCTTAAGTCCTATTCAGGGTCACGGGGGGCTGGAGCCTATCCCAGCATGCCATTCGGCGGAAGGCCATTTTATACAGGGTATTGTATTTTTGGGTGGCCATTAATTTTGTGCACATAGGTATTGCTGAAATGATGATTTCAAACTCATTTTCTAATATCCTCCATACTTTGCCTGTATACTGATGTCACTTGCCTGTCAAGAACGGCTTTGATCATGGTGTAAGTCTAAAACACTGGAGGTGGTACAGTAGGGCAGATAATAATAACATACATCCTGCTCCCTCTCACTCTCTTTTTTTTCTTCCAGAGGGTATTTTAACAAGGTGCTGACAAGAAAAATGATAATGATGTGTCTGTCATGATACAGAGCTGGGTGAATCTGTCATGCTGACAGGTGACTGATGGTCTGGTGTCATTCATTGGTCAAACCAGGAACACACTCTCTCTCTCTTACACACACACACAAAAACACAAGTAGCATGTAGCATGACTTTCAAATGTGTGGTATGCATGCTCTAATAATTTATCTTACTGATATGTCGACTGCATGCTCGTTTCGATGCTACGCAGGTTGCCGTAACCAATCCTTGTGAGCAGTGACATATTCATTCCATTCTCCCCATTAACACTAGTAAAACTTGCACTGTGTGATTCTGACATCCTAATATCTACACTGCTTGCGTGTGTATGTGTTCATTAATGTCATGGGTGGTTATCAAGCAAACCGGGTGCAGCAGCAATTAATTAGATCGCTTAGAACTAATTTTGATTTGTGTGGTTATATATGTATGTGTTGTTATTTTCTGGCCATGTTGATGTTCTATGTTTAGTGTGATTTTATATATTTAATGGCTTTGTGCAGCACTTTGATCAACTCCAGTTGTTTTCAAATGTGGTATATAAATACATTGGACTTGACAAGATCCATGCCTACTGCTCAAACATTTTCTATTTCTATCCATTTATTCTCTCTCGGAAATTTTAATACAGTTTTTATTAGGGATAGGAAATATAAGACTAATACATTAACACAACTCTCACTGTTTTGAGACAAATAGAATTCTGTAGGTTCTGTAAGAAATTCACCTCGTCCAAAACAACAAGATTCAAGATTGTGCACCATTGTATGAGACAGAAAAATAAAAGATGGAGTAATATATGGAGTATATATATAAATGATAAACTTCTCAAAAGTGTAAAACCAGCATTAAAATATTTGCAGGTAAAAGTTTGAATCTGTCTCTATTTTGTTGCTATAATTCAATTGCATTAATGTAGCCACGGTATGATGGGAGTCGCCTGGCACATGCGCATGCGTGCGCACACACACACACACACACACACACATATTGGTAAATATTATTTTGTAATTAGCTCTCTGCTCCTCCTATCAGTTCTCTTTAAGTGAAAGGTAACACTTTAGAATACTGCTGCCTTTTTTCCATTACAAACGATTACATACAATTAAAAGGTTTACCTAATTTGACACTGCTGATTCTGCTGTTACCAATTAGCCTGCAATGCACCTGACTGTGAGAGAATGTTTACAAACCAGATTGCAGGATTTAGTCAGACAACCAATGTCTAATCTATGTCTTTCTCACAATATTCGTAGTTTCTGTTCAACAACTCATCATTTCCTTGTATTATACTTTGTTAGAGGGACGAGAGCTAGGTACTGCATATACAACATTCAGGGCTCTATTTTCGTGACGGTGCATGGTGCGGCTTTGTGCCGACCAAGTGGCATTTTGGTCGGGCACCCATTTGTTATTTTGGTAATTCGCCGTGAACTTGACTACGCTGAAGTGGGAGGAGAGGTGCAGTAAGGGGTGTGTCAGTATCGATCCAGCAGCACAATGCAATTTTAGTGTAAAGGATTACTGGGATTTCATGTTGGAACCACTCCAGACTGTTGCACTGATTGGAAATGCTGTAACGGAGCAATGACACGCATCACTCCCCAAAGACTGATCAATGGCGTCTGAGATATTGTGTGTGATAGTCCGTCCCCCGATTTCATCGTGGGAGACAGTGAGACTAGCTCAACGTTACAAACCTGAAAGTTGTACACCTGAAAAAACTGCTTTCTAGGATGGACCAGAACCGACTTGGCTGTTTTGTATTCTTGTTTGTTTTTAATAAAAGCAGAGCAAAGACAGGGAATAAAAGGTTTTACTGTAATTATGCTAATTCAGACAGATTCCGTCTGATTTTAGTGCCATGTTCAGAAACCACCTCTCTCTGCACTCTTGCTCTGAAAGTTAAAAACTAGATAAATAGCTTTGAATCTCCTTTCTCCTGTGGTCTTGCCAATCAATGCTATTGATAGTGACATTTAAGAATGAGCAAAGTCTACAGGTAAATGTCATTGAGTGCTCTTACAAAATGAGGGCTGCACCTTTACAAAGTCTGATCTGACCTTCTCTAATAAGTGATGATTTGGGAGGATGACATTGAGAGACTGTGTATGGGACCAACCCATACATTTATATAATGCAAAGATGTGCTCCAGCGGTGAGAACTGACCTGTGATACATTTAGAAGTTGTCTCTAAAAGGCAAATCAATATTCCTTGGAAGCTGCATGGTAAGCGAATCGAAATTCTTTAGCAACCGATAATGAATACAAAATGTCAGGAGACATCAAAAAATGAACCTTACATTGTGAAAATAAACATCCCCAGGGTTCCACATTTCTAATTACAATCGCAACAACACTATCCTTCCAAGGCAAAAACAATGTCTGTAAGAAAACTAGAGCAACATTAAAAATCCATCTTTCTCTATACCTCAAGGGAGTCTTTGTCAAACCAGATTTATCATTCCGTAGCAACGACAGTTTTTCCCATTACTGTCAAGTACAACGTCCCTTTGTGGCAATAGATTTGCCTCCTCACAACTGAACAAGACACAAACTTTTTAACACATGTCGTAAAGCTGTGAGACATCTCACTCAGTGCACAGGGGCCGGTGTTGATCTGAGACTTCAGACGCGCCATCGGAGAGAACAAGCAGTGCGTCATCTAATAGCTTCGCCGAAAGGACAGGCCTGTCACAAAACGGCCACCGTTCGCCTGACACACACTCTTCAGGGATGTCTCTTAAAAAAACATTGCCGTATTTTTTTTACTGGGGGTAGGAGGGTGGGATTGGGGTACATACATAAAGAATTGGCCTACAAAACATCCAGAGGGAATGCTCTACGTGCCACCTTGGTATCCATTTAACAGGGCTTACAGCAGCCAGTTACTTAAGGCCTAACTGAAGTGCTATATTACTCACCACGCTCAGCTGGAAACACGATAGAAAATATGTTTGCCTAGGATCTGCTCTCCTTTATCAATCCCAAACAGCAGGGAGCAGAGCTTTATGCACTATGCCAGGGTTCCAGCGTTAGCAAACAACATTTCAGACAGAAAGAAAGGGAAAGGAGAAATACGATTTCAGTTTTGTCTCTGGAAATCCTTTCAAGCTGACTCTAACACAGCATATCCTACTGTATTCCCATGGAGACTATCTAAAGACACCGCCATGGAAAAGTAACATGCAGACAGACAGACAGACAGAAGACAGACACACCTACGCACGCACACACACACACACACACACACACCTAACAAAGAACAGAGAGAAAGCGAAGAACAGATGCAAGGACACTCAGTTGAATGGCATTCAGTGTTTTTCTTTTTCTTACCAATGAAGAGGTTCCATTCAGCATCTAGGTCTGCCTGGTTGGCTAGACAGCCCCTCATAACGTTATGACAGTAGTTGTGGCAGGGTTTCAGCCCCGGCATTCCACGACAATATGGACAGTAAAGCATCTTGGTCAAGGCTTTGATACATGCTGGAAATACATTCACCTATGGAGCAAAAAGAGATTTTTTAGTTATGTAAAGATTTGTCTTATCCAGTTCATTAAGCAATAATTTTACGATGACCAGCTATAAGATTCCTACTCTAACTTGGAGAGAGAGATTGTGATAAAATACAGTCATGTTGCATGCCACAAGTGCCCTCTTGTGTGTTTGTGTGAGACATTTTCATTTTGTACAGACCGTAATTTTGTCCCCCAGTTTTCCACAGCAAACATTGTATAACACATTCAATGTAGATATAGTGTCACAGAGCTATAGTAAAGAACACAATTCCCATTTGAAAGTTCTACTGGAGTAGTCAGAAGCTTTTCAACTTCTGACAATCATCTCCACACAACATCACATCTTCTGAAGCTTGAAACGTGAAAACCCACCAGATAAAATTGTATGACAGGAGGAGGTTTACAACACTGTCCGTCCTGATTCCTTCTGAAGGCTGTGTCTTTTGTTGTCGGTCCATGTCATTGTACTGGCTTGAGTGAAAGCGACAGCATTCTCACATCTGCTTCCCTTCAGAGGTGGGGATGCAGAACGAAGGGTACATCTGATAATTGGCCTGTCAGCCTCTGTATTCATGCTTGACTTTAGGTTTTGTCCAGCACACACTCTAGAGACTGCTATGTGTGGGGGAGCTTGGCAGATAGGTCAGTGGTAGTCATGGGACGGACCATACAACAGAAGAGTCAGACCATGACCTAACCCTAACCCTGCATATAATAGGGTGGCCTGTGGCAGAAGAAGCAAACCAAACAAAATGATCTACCCGTCAAAGCACATTGATTTGAAAGGACAGTTCAATGAATGACTTGAATACAATTTAGAGGCTTTCTTTAAAAGTAAGACAGTGTCAGAAATGGAGCCATCAGAGCAGAAATCTGATTAATTTTGCAATTTGCATTAGTTTACAATTTATTTTCTGTTCTCTTTTATGTACATTTATTTTATCTTATTTGAGCGGGTAGCCAGAGAGGGCTTGCTAGATTTAGTTTAGTTTCTATTTTGAGAGAAATGTTTCTTGTCAATCTTTTCATGTATTTAATTCATGTTTAAGCATTTTGAGTCAGGGGCCAATCTGAATGTGCTCAAATAATTCAAAAGAGAACCTCAAGTACACATTGGAGACATCAAATATTATGATGTTCATAATTTACATTAATGTACTGTATAATGAATAGCCATGAGTTGCATGAATACTTATAATTCTGTCAAATACTACACACTGCAGTTAATGTTCAGTTTAAAAAAACGTTTTATCATGCCCAATTTTACCTGTTTGTACTGTTAGATAGATAGATAGATAGATAGATAGATAGATAGATAGATAGATAGATAGATAGATAGATAGATAGATAGATAGATAGATAGATAGATAGATAGATAGAAAAGGGAGAAACAGAGAACACAAGGTCTAGTGATATAAATACAAATAAAAGAGAGAGAAAAAAAGAAAAACATCAGTGCACTTCTGTAGCACCATGGCAACATACAAGGCTGTTCAGCTTTAGTCTTCTATCCAGTCTGTTATTAACACTGCAGTTCCTCTTTGATTTTCAATGGTACTGTTATGACCTTCACTGTGTGGCATGTTGTATGGTTGTCCTCTCCTACTCTTATTGTCTGCTGTTTAGGTACGCCTACACAATTGGTTCTCCATGATGGCTCTCCCACCTGTACTGATTGGTTCCTGTTGTTCCAGAGCTGCTCATCCAATCAGCATGTACCATGCTACTGCCATCATGCCTTATCTCAGGCTGCTGTGTTTTTGCAGCTTGCCACTGTTTCGATTGACATGTTTTGGTTCATGTTGATTGTTAATATATAGGTTGTTGCTCGACTGTCAACTAGAAAATGGCACTTGTTATAATTACCGGTAGTTTGATTACGATATGCTACATTGAGGATTGGGCCAGGTTAGTTCCATTGTATTGATTGCACCTGTAGGTTAACCATTGTCTAGGACATTAGGCAAAGGCATAGCTGCCTTGTTGGGTTTATTTTAGCCCTTTTCTTTTGTTAACAAGGTAGGTAGTTTTAAAGGAACGGCTATCAGTCTAGATCTTTTGTTTTACTGGTTTCTTTTTTTTGGCACTGCTCGTGGTCCTTTCCCTCTGAAGCATTCACATTTTATTTATGTAAAACAGTTGTTTATTGTATGCTGTCACCCTTTTCATGTTTTTCTCACCCCTGTTGAATGTTGAGGTTAATACCTCAATAAAACCACTTTCCTTTGGCTTTATGTTGCGTTCCTACTCCTCTAGATTAAATTGGGTCATAACATGTCGAATGACCAGACCACTTGTGTGATTGTGGGTGTATGTATGTACTGTATGTATGTGAGAGAGAGGAGAGAGAAGGAGAAAGTGTGGGTGGCTAGACAAAGAGATGCAAGCTATTAGAGCAGTTGCTTCCACTGCAGCTCAGCAGCAAGCCACATGGATCAAATGAGACGTCTTTGACATTTGCAATCTGCCAATGATGTCAAGTGATGTCTTGTAAAAAGGGCATTAAACTAGGTTGCAAAGCTGTCAATTTCATCGCTCCATGTCTTCCGCTAGTATGTGTTCTAGCAAATTGTTTCATTTGGTCTGGGAATGTGGTTTACAAATTGGCGATTTTAGCCTACCAGATTAATTTAATTGAACATATATTACAGAGGACATGCTTGGAAACCACGTATGTGATGGGGTTGTTTAGTGTTATCATTACTCCAGTAATTACCCACTTCTGAAGTAAAACTTGAGAAAATTAGATTAAAAAGTTACTGACTTATTTTATAGCTTTACAAAAATGTATTTGATTTTCATTACATTGTGCTCTTTACATAGGATTCCCCCTTTTGGTACATAAAAGAGACATTTGTAATATTATTAATTTCAACATTACTTTTGCCAATTTGCTGCTTCTTCCACATCATAATTAACATCACAGATCTGGAATCCTCATTATGTGCTTCAGTATTCCATATTAATTCATATATCAATAAAATTCCAGTATATAATACATAAAAGTCATGGAGGGTGGCAGTAGCTCAGGAGGTAGAGTTCCTGACCAGCAACCACAAGGTTGAAGGTTCAAGTCCAGCTCCTCCCGAAAAAACAACTGTTGTAGTATCCTTGAGCAAGACACTTAACCCCATATTGCTCCCGTTGAGCAGGTTGGCACCCAGTATGGCTGCCTCTGCCAAAAGTATGATAATATGTAAGTCGCTTTGGATAAAAGCGTCTGCTGTAATGTGATTTGTAGGACATACTTCTGCTCTGGGGTGGCTGGTAGGTTTTTCTCTAGCTAATTTGAGATTTCAAGGCTTGAAATCTATATGGAAGGGTCAAATGACTTGGGAAAAGTATCGACAAACAGTGCATAGCCAGCCTAGAAAACTACAATGACTGCAGCGTAATTATGTGTCAGTAACACTACTACCTGGTGGAAGCTGAACCCAGTGCTGTAGGTCTTACAGAGGGTGAAAATAGAACACCAATTGTGATTTGGACAAAATGGCGTAAATATGTAATGACAGTGTGCTTGTGCACATAATGGTACATTGACTACCTGCATAATGCTGTTGTAGTTAGCTGCCTCCAATGGCCAGCCATACAGCCACAGTCTTTGGGTCTCAGTCTGATCATGCTGTCTCTTTGTTTAACACCGTATGTGCACACAATCAATATCACACATAGAAATACACAGATCTGACTGCGACATGCAATTGCCCAATCTATAGTAAGCAAGATAGGGAGGGGAGACACATTTTAGATTACTCTTTCCCCTGTGCAGCACCTTCATCCCCATGCATCTAGTCAATGACTTCATCAATGACTAAAACTCCACAGATCAAACCTAACATTTTTCAATCAATCCATGTGAATAATTTTGTTTAATGCACTAATTTGCATATGGAAATATTTGCTACACTGATTGAGAGGGAAGAGAGGGAGAACTTGTCGACAGGTCCTCCTTTTTATCCCGTTGGCTCACCCTGGATCCCAGATGACTGGAGCTGAAAGCCTGTGTGTACGCTATAGAGAGACAGAGAATAGACCTTCCTGCAGGCCTTCCTGCTCTCCGCTCACTCTGAGTGCTGTGTATAGGAAGCAGACCTCTGCATAAGACAAGCAATACGTGCAAATGTACAGTACGTGCATTGGCATCAGCTGTGCCAATTTGTGAGCCAAATGCTTTACGAGTCTACACATTACCACATTTCCTGATGTCCAAAAAAGTAGCTTGATTTGTCACTGTAGTTTTTGAGAAATACAGTTGCCGAGTCTGAAAAGTCATTAAAACTAGCGACAAAGTCACCAAGTTGGTGACAGTGGAGAGGAGAACTGAATGTGAGGAGGAGTTTCAGATGGTGCCCGGAAAAGCCCGTCGGGTAGAAACGGGTTCGAGCCAACTATTTATGTTAATTGCTTGGGCCGGGTAGGGCAGCACGGAAAAAAATAATGTCTCTGTGTGTATTTACAGTAGGCCAATCTGCATTTTTACATGTGAGCACTCAGTGCTGTGCATGGAGCTGATTGATAAATTAG
>OMOT01076724.1:0-12906 GCA_900312575.1 Acanthochaenus luetkenii | reverse complement strand
TCATCTTGCTGTTACCTGGACAGAGCTGACTTGAAGGATTTTCCATAATATTTCTTCTGAATCATTTTATATTCATGTCCCCACTTCCACTCTCCTAAACTAACACCAATGGGATAAGTCTGGCTCTGGGACTGGCGTACTCGAGACTTTAATTTGTTGTGTAGGTCTGGGCAGGGCATTCAAATACTGAATGCGTTAGTTTTGTGTGTGTGTTATCAACCCTACTGGCTGTGCTTATTAAAGCTTACTTGTCTGCGGTTTTGTTCAGAGAAACAAACACTTGAAAGACAATTAAGACCAAATAATTAGCAGTGCCTGACTGCCTGACCGAGCTGGGTAATAATAATAAAAAAGGTCTGCACTGGGCTTCTCATTGCTTATTAATTGTGGTTTTAAAGCTCAACTCTTAAATAAATTGCTTTCTTGTATCCAGAGAGAGCTTGCAGCTGCAGTGGGGCTAGTGTTAATACAGCAATGCGGTTGTGTAGTCATGGTGTTGTTGCGTTGTGGTACTGTAGTTTTTGTTAGTACCCAAAACCACTCTGACCTAATTGAGCTCTCTGCTGCTGCCTGAGAGCTAACAACAGATACATGATAGCCTAACACCATAGCCCAACAGTCATTCTTTTACACTCTCTAACTGGGATAATTTCTTGATAATTTAATTATAGTGAAATTAAACAATTCTTCGTTTTGCAGGGGGGCCCCTGGAAACACCACAAGGACCCCTAGAGGTCTCCTGTGACTCCCTGGGACATGTCAGTCTGTGGGTTTATAACCACTACAATATGCTATATGATGCTTCATAAATAACATGGCTAACTTAACTGACATTTTATCACACTAGTCTTTCAAAAACACTATTACAACTTTAAAAACCAAATTAAACTGGAAAGCACATTGCCATTCTCAAAGGACCCCACTTTGAGAACCACTGGCATAAAATAAGTCTCTTCCAGATCACATGATTCAGGGGACAAAGTCTAACTCATTCACTTTCAATAACTCTCAAACCCAATTACAATAATATGTGCTATACTGTTTTGAGTTTTGTGGTATTCAAGGTTATATGCATAATAAATAAATACTCAGATTCCATTGCAAATACTGATTTGTAAATGTTTGATATTTTCATCAAATGTGGTTCTGCAAGCTAAAATTCTATTTCAATGTCACCTCTAGAGTGTATATGAGCTGATTTGAACAGTGAAGAGACAAAAACAAGCACAGATCCTGTGCAGGCCAACAGCATGTGCTAAATTAAATTAAATTACACTCAATAGGCGAGAGGCCATCTCGCAGCCAAAGACGCCCTCTAGAGGCCATCTCACTTACAAACTCTATTAACGAAGTTGGATAGGTTAATTCCTGCAATACAGTTGCAGGATATTCAGTAGTATGCTCCGGCCCCCCTTGCATGTGTGTGTTGCGCAATTACTTGTGTGTATCCGGGGGGGGATCCGTGATGGGTTAAATGCAGAGAATAATTTCACTAGGTGTGTGCGGTGCCCTGTGCATGTGTGTGACAATAAAGGATAAAGGATAAATTATAGGTAGGTCGCCCTCTAGAGGCCATCTCATGAAGTGTTGATGACTGACACAGCCTCCCTGCCACCCCTCTTGATGCCCCCGGCTGCGCCGTGGGAAAAATAAAGATTAGAATAGATAGAGCTGCAGTCTGGCCCTTGACAGTAGACTGCAGCAAAATTGAACAAAGTGTAGCAGAAAACATGACATCAGCATCAAACTGTTCACAACAACTTGAACTGAATCCCAGTCCACCTAAACTGGTGGACAAAACTGAAATATGGAATTATTTCACTTACAGAGCCAACAAAGATGGACGCACAACATCAAACCCCTGCTACAAAGCTTCATCATTGTCATCAAAGTCATCATTACTTGATGGTTTTTCTTGTTTGCCGTAGTATTGTAGTACTATCAAACTTAGTATTGGTATCAACGTCAAAATAATGGTATTGTGAAAACCAGGGTCCAAAATAACCAACAACCAAGCACCACATTTGTCTTAAAGTTAAATCACCCGCCACACTGGGGAGTAACTGTTTGATATGATAACATTTGAATACCTTGGTTATATACACTTTTTGATCTTTGTTCTCAAACTTCATCCCTGTACACTCTCTGATCATGAGCCAATCAAATCAAAGCAAATCAATGACTGTAAACAGGGCTCAAAGTTTAAATTCATTAACAATAAACACCCAAAAATTTCAAAATGTTTTATATTCTTGTATTCTTATATCCCAATACTTTTACTACCTGGAAAACTGTGTATTTTTTAGTGGTTACTACATGGCGTACCAGTTGGCAAACATACAAATTGCAACCAATACCATCATCGCAGATTTTTTAACAATCCCACTCCGCCCCTCCCATCAAATAAAACTGCTTTTCTCCAGGGGTGGACTGACGCAAAACAACTTTACGGGACTTTGACCCTGGCCAGCCCACAGAAAATATTGAGTTTCAGATACCTTTATTCCTGCATTCTGATGAATTTGTATGTAAATACAAAGTAAATCAAAAAATAATGAGCCAACAAAATACTTCTAAAAAACTACGAACTACAGTTTCTAGCTTTCCTCAAGTAAAGTAATCCTCTCACCTGAGCCCTTGAGTGAAACAAATGTATGATAGTTTACATGTAACATACAAGCCTAGTGGCTGTACAGACCATGCATCTGTGATTTTCTTTGAATAGATAATTGATTAAATAAAATCTGGACCCACCGACTCACTTGTTTTTGCTGGAGCTAGGCAAGACATATGGAATAACACTATACCGCCTATACCCCAAATCAACCACTAGATGACATTTTAATAGCAAATTTAATTGCAAAGATATGAACATCAATTTCTGTCTGCAAATGTCTTTTTAAGTAAAATGACAAACATACAAATTCTCAAGCTCGTAACTTGTATACTTTTTGTTTATCGCTGCAGATACTCACTCAGTCACTCACCTCTTTTTGCTGGTCCTAGACATGCTAGATGCATGGGTGGTGTTGGTGGTCTGCTATTAGCAGCGCCAAATTTGTCAATTTGAAGCATTTTGCTGCATCTGCCTGGAGAGATTTCAATCTCTTTTCCCTCAGCTGTTCAGCACAACCGTTATGTTTTTTTTACCTTGCTTGCTATCCATTTTTTAATTAAGTTTTAAAACGAGACACAGAAATGAATTAGTGAGTCAAAATGCATGTTCCAATGTGAGATATTATACCTCCACTCAAGTGACCATCTGCAGTGTTTGATCAAAAACAGAGATGGGAAAGGGGCGGGACATACCCACGTGAACCAAAATGTATTTGCTAGTCATAGTGACTTTAAATAAAAACTCTAAATCTGCTCTTGTCTCTTTATTTAATGTTTCACACAGTACCTGATTCTGTACATGACACAGCACTGCAAATAGGTGAAATATTTCTATGAAAAACGTACAGTATAGTCATTATTTTGGCTTTTTACCAGCCCATGGCAGGCAACTGGTTGCCTGCAAAAATGTCCAAAAATGTTGGACACTGTAGACACCATCATAATAAATCACACTTGTTTTTCTGTGAAATTCCCCCTTAGACCACAGATACCTCACTGAGGTGCCCGGGGGGACCCTGGGCAGGCTGATGGTGAGTTTTCCGCCCTCCTCCAGGTTATGCTGGTATTGAGCTGGTTTAGTCTTCAGCAGATCTGGAGCGGTTCGGATGGAAACCTGCTGCTGGAGGCCGCCTGCGCTGTTCCCGCGACTCATCAACACAAAGAAGTAATCTGTATCAGGCTGCAGCTCTGTGATCAACTTCCTCTTCAGGTTGCCTTGTACCTCCACACTCTGCTGGTTGTACAGGATCTGCACACAAGGGGGGAGGGGGGTTTCAATACTACAATGGTTGTACTAGACTGGTTGTCTATGGGAAGCCCTTAACCTGAATTTATTCCAATCAGAAATGTTGTATGGATTGATTCCACATGTGCATGAATATGTATTCTTATTCTTAGTTTGAGTTTAAGTGTCCCATGGTCTACATGCTGTTTGAGAGGCTTTTCCATCCTGACAAGAATACAATTGTGGGGGAAACACAGAATAATTTGTCCTAATAGTGACCTGCGTTAGGGTTGGGCCAGTTTCCGGTTTTACCGGTGGCATCCTGTTTTATACACACCGACTATACCAGCATTTGGTATTATGAGATAATATAAAAATTAAAATAAACCGTAATGGATCAACTTGTATTGCACTACTATGCAACAAGATAAATATCATATTTTCGTTCATAAACTGAGCACTAGTTGCATCGGTGCGCTACATGAGCAGAGTTGGTTAGAAATGAAGGTTGGGAAATTTCACTTACAGCTGGTTGGGGAGCGGGGAGGGGCGGAGGGGGAGGCCGTGTTGTCTTTTTCAAAGTTGGAGCAAGCAGTCAGCATCGCTAGGCTAACAAGGCTAACAAGGCTAATGCCAGCAGCACTAACACTAACTAACACTCCGTCAGAAAGACTGTTCAGAACAGCAAAAGGTTGTTTCGCCCCAAAAGTCTCTTCTGAAGACGGACCAAGTGGACATGCTTGTACATCTGTAGCTATTCATGCTCTGAGGTACCTAGACCTGTGGCACACAGGCTTTAAATAGCATTTATACTCTGATTGCACATGTGAGTACTGAGACAAATTTATACCTATCTAATTCGTTTGACTATTTCTTTGTTTTGTATTTGACGTTTACATAAATGTTTAACATGTTCTATTTCTAAAACTTTTCATAGCTGATACATTTGCACAAGGCTGGAGCCTTATTTTATTTATTTTGATGTCAAGCTCATTTTGTATGGAACTGATTAACCAAGACCGAGTATACTGCGGTTTTAGACTACGTTTTTGATGCTTATTGATTATAATCAGTTCATTTTAGTGGCCATGTTGTTTTTAAACTTTGAGTATTGATGTTGCATTTAACATGGTAAACTTTTTAAAAGAATGATTGAAAGTTTGTTGTATTGAGGAGAAAAAAACAATGTGTGTCACACTCTTACGTGTTTTTATATGCCGATGCGCTCCTCACATATCCAAATGACTCTCATTGTAGGTAGCGGAATCTTGTGCGCACGCGCCATCTTGTGGCGAGAAGTCAATATTACCGGTGTAAGCCGGTATTAGGTAACATATCAAACCGGTTAGAAAATCCGTACACCATCCCAAACCTAACCTGTTTTGCTGCAGGTAAACAAACGCAGGCTGCTCACAAAAGCTTGGGTTCGATGTCACGCATCAAAACTACTCTTGACTGAAAGACCTACGCGCTACCGCGCGGCCAAGGAGGCTTACAATTATTAGGTGAAAATACTTTATAAGACAACGACGTCACTGTCGCGTAGTGTTTCGAGTTTATTGTTAGGCTCTCGCTAATGTGTCACAGCAAACTCAATAAACTCTCACAAATCTCTCGCAAAATCTCTCTCTCGCAAATCTCTCTCGCAATAAACTCACACCAAACATTAGAAGTTTTAGGTTTCCGCCCCGCTTTTGAAACCGAGTCAGGTGTTTGTGTGACGTAACGACACTTCGACACTTCTTTCCGATACCTTTTGTCATTATCACGTGACCGGAGGTGTTTCGAAACCCTGCTCGGAACATTGTTCCGAATCAGAAAGTATCGAAAAGGTCGATACAGTATCGAGCGTGAGTATCGAGCGTGAGTACCGAGCCGGCCATCACTACCTACCACTCTCCTGCCTTAACCCCCGGACTTTATTTTACTCTCGGCTATTTGAGGTCAATTTTAACGATATAGTGAATGTGGATTTTAATTTAACACCAGTTCAAAAACCAAAACAGAACAAAGATGGCAAAACCAGTCTATATCTGATTGAAATGAAAGTTGTGTGAACTACCAATGTGAACTTATTTGTTTAGGACTTCAAACCAAACTGTGTTAGTAAAGCAGATATGTTGGATATTGCACTACTTTTTTGGATTACACTAGAAGAGAACATGCAGCGTAAAGACACCTGGTATTTCATGATGAACAAAATAAGAGCTCTACGGTTTTAAGGCCTTAAATTTAGAGAAAGTCCTTTATTTTTCAACCTCTATCTTCTCTTTAAAGGGGAATACTTTAAGGTTTTAAATGTTATTCTATGCTCTAGGATTGTATTTTAGTCTACATGAGTGAACAAGCATTACCAACTCTAGTTAAAAACAAGAGATAAGTTTGTCCCATCTCCTGATTTGTAATGTAATACTGAGGTAAAACTCCATAGAGAATCAATTGGAAAAGATGACAGCGAGAGCACCAGGATTGGTAGTACTACTATAGCAACGTGCTTTTTATGTACAAGTTTATACAAACAATTGTGTAACCCCACAATCAGTCTCAACGGCTATTGTTGTTTATATAGTGTGTTTGAGATTGTACTTGAGTATGAAATCAGATCTTACTTTTGGTTCTCTGGTCTCCACCTTCTAGAGGTAACTGTTCATCTTTACAAATGCATTACTCTGTACTAGACTATCAGAATAAATTCTTAAATTGAGTGGTATGTCCCTTAAGTGTTGAAGCTGCTGTCAGGATGGAAGTGTAGGCTGGCTTTACCTTGAAAGGCACTTGAGATTTGTAGGTTTCTGGCACTTCCCAAGTCAGCAAGACAGAGGTTTTCATCACGGCTTTCACACCAAAGTTTTTGGTGAACTCTGAGGGAAAAGTGAGGATGAATTATATGGGATTACTGTTGTCTAGATTTCTACATCATTACCATTAAAAAGACCCCTGCATCCCTACTAGAGCTTGACTCAGATTCGATTGTCTGAGCCTAGGCCTGAAAATATATCCGCTTTAGCCCAACCTTGACTAAAGTCCAGAATCGTTTGGTCCTGAGATAATTAATTGCTAATATTGTTATTGATGCTTTACCCTAAATCGATGTAACCTCCATTTTGTGAAACATTCACCCCTAGCTGTGTGTGTTTTTGACCTAGGCTAATGTTAGCCTCTCTACACAAATCTTGGGAATTGGAGTTGATGGAGATATTGACTTGATTAGGCAGAGCTGGGATCAAAACCTCTAAATCTTGACAAATCCATTGATTTAATGGTATACAATATGCTATTTTAATGCAAATATAATTGGCTTGATTTAGGGTAAAGCATTCCTTAAGCGAGGAGCTCAAGCTAAGCTGAGCCCAATGGATCCTGTCGGATTTGGCCACAAATTACGCTCTAATTTATTTATCACGACAGTTAGAGGGAGCCTTAAGGAGCCCAGGGCCTTCATTTACCAACAGTGTGTAGAAGGAAACATTTAAAATGTTGTCCTACGAACAAAATGTAGAATGTGTCTACAAAAATCTGTATTTATCAAACAGGTGCAGGCAGGTCGTATGCACAATGTTGATAAATCCCACGTTCTAAACCACCATGCTCATGCACGTTCGGGATCATTTGCATACAGAAACGCCCCCAATCAACCATATATGGTTACAAAACATCTGTTTAAAAGCCATTTCTCACTGGAATAATGGCACAGAGAGCGAAGAACTATTCTGCAACAAAATAATTGTGTTTTGTATTGGCTGTTGGTGGTTGTTTGCTTTATGATGATCACCGAGGTCATAGTTCCCCCACCTTTTTATTCGCCACTACATCACTAATAACTGAATGAAACCCCTTTCTGTTGACACAATAAAATGTGTTGTGTGACGTGGGTTCAGTCTATTGCACCTATTATATTTTGAAATACAGCGATGCCGTGAAATTGCGTTGGGTTTCCTCCCACAGTCCAAAGATATATGCATTTGTGTGTAGTATGCTATATGATGTAATTAGTATATGATGTAGTATGTATATGTAGTATGTATATGATGGTATGTAAATCGTCTGCTAAAAGCCGTAATGTAATGTAATTAAATTCCAGCTTGATTTCGGCTTGTTGTGGAATAGTGTAAGGGAACTGGATGTAGTTTGGGCTCAGAGAAATTATAGCATCCAACACTGCTGCATAATCCTGCTCACTGAGGGTTGAGAAAAGCCCGATCTATCCAATCTCACGCTGTAACGGCGGCCAAAAACCCCAGGGTGGACAGGACTTGGATCGGTTAGTTTGTTGCTCAACTAAATACTAGAGCGGTATCTACTTACAAACCACTCTGTGCTTTCAGGAAATAGATCAGTGGTCTCTGAAGATGCTCCCTGCGGAACACATGGTGTGCCAAATGTTCCAGTAATGCAAGATTAGATATTTTATATTCAGTAAGAAAGACCTGTCACAGATGTCTTTTATCGATTGTGACACCAATTAGCCAGCAATTAATTAATTAAAACAATATATATACATCACGTGTAGATGTCGAAATAGTTTGATCCATGTGGTTGCATTCACTCGCTGCAATACTTTCTATTTGCAGTCTCCCTATTCTACCACTGTATGCTGTGCGTACACATGGTCAGACCTGTACATTCTGAAGTACAAGTACAAGTTGATCAATTACACACTTTGCGCAGAAAGGATTGAACTTCTGGAGCATGCACTTGAGTTGCATGCAAAGCGTGCAAATATATATACACGTGTGCCTAATAAGTTAATCCTTTATAAACTGTCACAACCACTGTCTACTCTTTCCTGTCTCCCCTCTCTTACCTCTTGTGTTTCCCTTTTAGGCCTGCAGATGCCCCCAGTGTTCCCCATGTGCCCCATGGTTCCCAGCCAGCTGTCATCAATCATGTCATTAGCCCTAATGTATTTAGTCTCTGTTTCCCTGTCATTCTTTGTCTGTTTGTTTAGCTTGATTCACATGTCTCTACTTTTGTGCTGCTGCCTAGTTTATTAACTGCCTTTTGATGATTGTGTTTTGTCAGTTCTGTTGTGGTCTGTACCTGTCTGATATCAAATATAGATATAGAATAACACATCACATCTCAGGGTAAATGTCATGGCCTGAAAAAACCCATTTGGCACACTTTGGGTACCTTGGGTATCCAAGTGGCCAAAATGGAGAGTCTGCCTGGTCCTATCATCACTAAAACCTTTGTAAAACCTATATGCTTTGTTGTATTTCTATGTACTTTGGTACAGTTGTAGTCAAGGAGTTGCTGAATAGATTCAGTGGCATCTTTGTACATGGGATCAAATCTCTATCCATACCTTAACAAAAGCCTGTAGCAGCTAAATATTTATTTATTCAGCTAAATAGGTTAATCAAACTAAAATAAATGCACTCATCTACATTCAAGTAATTAGTGGCTGAAATCAGTTTAAAACTGACTGAATAAGCTAAATTGAGCATGTACTTAAATGTTTGTGTTAATGTTTTAAATTATAAAATTGTGCACACAAAATAATGAAAATGAAGGTATGAATACACCAAAATGAGGGAATTATGTGTATCTTGTGCCCTTGAATTAAACAAAAAGAGGGCACAAAGTCTATTCTATTTCACTTGCATGCAATGCTATCTTTTTTCCCCTGTGGCCACAGAGCACCAACAGCAAAAACAAGGCAGCAACAGCAGCAAATGTGGCCAGGACAGCAAACTAAGAAAAGATACCATTATTCAGGCTTGCTATTGATAGATCACTGACTGACATCAGAATCCGACCGGCTTCAAGATAACTTTACTTTGAAGACATCCATCAGGCTCAGGCTTTAAAGACCCACAGAGTGTGTTACAGATTGTATAGAGGGACTATAAATGGATAGCGGTGCTAAATAGAGATTGTTTTAACATGAGCCATATGTGTGATGTAATCAGAACATGCTGACTGGCCCGGGAGGGTGGATGCGGCCTCAGCATTGCTACCTGTCCCCACTAGCAAGGCTGCAATCTGGTCTTCTCTGCTGCCATCTGCTCTGTGGTGTGTCAGTGTAGGTGTGTGTATAGCTGTAGCATGGCTGTGTGTGTGGCAAATTTGTGTCTACATTTGTGGATACACACACACACACACACATTATACACATTTTGTACAGGATATACTCTTGTACATATGAGGATATCCATGTGTGTAATTCTGTAGAGAATATACTGTATGTATGCAAACTATGAATTTAGATTTTCTGTTCTATTTTGTAATGTTTTTTTTACAGCCACATTCCACAAAATGACCATAATAGGCATATCTGGGGGTTGATCAATGCCAATGACGCAACCATTTCATCACCAGGTGCTAACATTTCAGGCTTTCAATGCTCACTTTCCAGCCCTGGAACAAAAACTCTGGAGTTTCAAGGGTTTCAACCACTGGAGTCTCACCTGGCATGGAGGTGGACATGGTCCTGCTCTGTATGCTGGGGCTGATGGGTCCCCCTCCCTTGCTGGTGAAAGCTCGGACTCTGATGTCGTAGGTGGTGTCAGGCTGTAAACCCTGGATGGTCATCTGTGTTTCTGTGGTGCTGTTGGTGTTGTTGTGCAGGCTGTTGATGTCTCTGTACACCACCACGTACTGAACAATCTTCCCGTTCCTTTCGGCCAGAGGAGGCGGCTCCCAGGCCAGCTTGGTCGAGATGGTAGTCAGACCTACCACGCTCAGATTTTGGGGATAGCTGCTGGGTATGTCATCCGGGGTGGTGATCTCCTTCACATATTCCTCCCCATTACCTGCACGGTTTTTGGCGCACAGTTTGAAGATGTAGACGGCGCCCTTGTGCAGGCCGGTGACGGTGAAGTGGTCATCAGTCTTTCTGAAGTCTTTGACAGTGAAAGCCTCCTCCTCGGCTCTCTTGTACTGCAGTTGGTATCCCACGTGCTCCCCCACCATCTCCTTAGGGGGCTGCCACTGGATCAGGGCAGTGTTCCCTATGGTGGTGCTGATCATCATAGTGGGCTTGCCAGGGACTGGAGGACGGGAAAATCAGTTGTGCAAGACGTACACAAATGATTTACTTCAATACAAATATAAATACTTGGAATAAATATAAATATTCTCTGTTCATCCTGCAGAGTGGAGTGGTTCAAATCTTATCTATTAAAAAGAACATTTCCAGTCTCCATAGGTGATTAAATGGTGCATCAAGGCTCGCTTCCTGGGTTTTCTTTACATACGTTACTGCTTGATCCATACTATTATGTTATTATTGTTATCTCTTTTCACTGCTATGCGAATATTACACAATACACAGCTGTACAAAATGTTATCTCTCAAACAATCCCAGTTAAATATAAGAAGACTGTCTAAATGATGTCAAGGACTGAATGTCTCAAAAACTCCCAACTAAATGTGAAGAAAACAAATGTACAAAACTCTTAATGCAAAGATCCAAAAAGACTTTGTTCATACTAGCCCTAACAGGTAGAGACACACATTAACATACACACACATATACATAACCACACACCTGCTCCTGTTGTGGTGACCACCTTGGCTTTGCTGCGTGCTCCATCCCCCTTGGTGGTGTAAGCAGCCACAGTCACAGAGTAGGTGGTCTCTGGAAGAAGACCTGTTATGATGGCCTCCTGGTTGGTAGAGAGACACATAGAGATAAGAGGGAGGGAGAGAGAGATATACAGGAGGAGAGAGGCAGAGAGGAAAAGGCAACAACATTCATGTTCAGACAACAGCCTCAGATGAACTGAGCCACTGCCCCCTCCCTGCCTTTCCCCTGCATTTTCTGCCATGAACATACCATTTACAGTAAAGTACCTACAAGGGGAATACCACCCTGAAACAGAACCCATGTAACTCTTGATCTTGGATCTTAGAGCACCTACAAATTAATGTGAACATTTAACAATATGTGAAAATCAAGAACCTAATAAGGAGTAGCTTCAGTCCTCCTTGTCCTGCTGTCATGTGCGTCCTTAACTGTGTGCAGTGGATATGGCACCTTTCTTCAACAAGGAAAGCCTACAGTTATTTGAGGAATGCATGAGGTGACATCGAGAGACACTTTCTGCATCATATCTGGTTTATTTCTAGTAGATCAAACAAAGTCTGAGTACAGGTGGTGGAGCTCCGGAAAGTGTCTGGTGGGAAATGGACTTTGATTTTGAAGAAAATGAATTACAATTACTTACAAATATAGAATTAGTTTGAGCTTCTAGAGCTGAACCAGACAGGATCAAAACTCAGGATAATTTCCCACAGTGTTCACAAAGTCTCTTATTCACAGCTTCTCTCTCGCTTTGAGAGAGAGTTGATATTGAGTGAATTGCCCAAGATCATAGGAACTGGGGAAGAACGTAGACCCTCGAGTCCCACTGTTAAGGGGGGGAAAGGGGTTATGAGGAGAGTAGGCTAAATGTGCTGATAGAACATTCCCCCCAGCAAAGGAGGTTTCAGGGGAGGGGCTTTTGAAATGACCCTCATCCCCTCCCCTCAGCCCTATGGAATCTCCAACCAACAACCTTATGACATCTCTTGACGACATAACAGCTCCTGTCTACAGCCCCATCTCTGATGCAGATGGTTCATCATCAAGGCAAACGGATCCCTGGGATGTCAGTTTGTCTCCCATCAGCCCACCAGTTCACCATAGTGTTCCAGGTAACACACCAACACGGGATGTAGTAGTAGTAGTAGTAGTTTATTAGTGCTTCGCAGTCACAGACTGAAATTGCACACCAATTCACATACATAAATGCATCATATAAGTAGAGAAACCCACATATAATACACTCACAAAAGCATTATAAAATAATTTAAAAATACAAATACATAAATAAAATAGAACATAATACACAAGATACAGCATACATCCAATGCAGAGTGGGGAAAGGAATGGGTGATGGGCTAAGGGGTATGGTTATTGATAAGTCTGGTAAGATAAGGGATGGGGGAGTTCTGGTAACGGCCTGTTCTTGTTAATGGAATGTTAAGTTTGTGGCTATTGCGAGTGTTGTATCCAGATATTTGCCCTCGAGCTGGAGGGAGCCAGGCTGAAAACTGACGATGACTGCAAGGAGCGG
>OMOT01076723.1:0-11901 GCA_900312575.1 Acanthochaenus luetkenii | reverse complement strand
GTCCAGCTGCTGAAAATACACGTCCCGGGTAGCAGAATTAGCTTTGCGCTAACTTTACCAGCCTCTAGAATATTCCTCCGTTGATTTTCCTCCAATCTGTGGGACTGATATTTAGCGGTGGTGTAATGTCCTTCAGAAAGTTGTCCACTTCCGTTTCCATGTCGGGTTTAGTAAGTTAACTGTTAGTGTTCGCCCAGTAGCATTAGCATTAGCATCGTGTCTCTGGCTGCAAGGCAACACAGATGGATTGCATCACTTCCTGTGAACTCCGACCCCCTGTTGTTGGTCACATGGTTTGCTTCGTCTTCTTATGTGTAGTGCGGGCGCCCTCCTGTGGTTAATTTAATGATTGCATTTCACCAACAACTCCCTTTGACAAAATTCAGATATCTCAAATAGTTTAATTTGATCGTTACGTGTAAAATGTTAATCGACCCAATTATTAACGGTTATTAATTGATTAACAATTAATCGTTAACATCCCTAATGCCCGCCCTCAGTTCGCTGTGTCCCATTTGGACAATCAACACCCCAGCTTGAAAGTCACCCTGGATTATTAGTATAGGTTGCAATAACACATCTGAATACCTTGCTGAAGCTGTCCATACCCATAAATTTAAGGATTTTTCCAGACCTTTCTCCTGGCACTGACAGTCCTAAAACTAAATGAAATGACACATGTAGAGAAGTCTAGGCTTACGAGAATAAGTATGGTCACGCTCCAGAGAAACTTTAAGGAAATACTAGGCTTTTTAAATATTGGGTTAAGGCCACAGGCATCTTTAGGCTTATGCCTCCTAAACGGGCTAATAAAATCACATTTTCACATCAGGCCTTCAATTCAATTACAAGTAAATTGACAGATCCCCGGTTAAATCACACTTTAAATGCACTAGAAATGAAGACAGAATTGACCCACAACTAGCCCCCTGCAGAGGGATAAACATTGATTGGATTGAGAATGAGCACTGAACAATAATACATGCACACATTCTCCCTCAAAAGGCCTAAAAGCATTAGCAACTGCTCAGAGCTGAGTAGAAAGAAATGTGTTGGGGAAGGGGCATCCAATATACACAAAGCAAAAATAGGAACAGATAAATCACAAATCCAAAATTCTCCTCCCCGATAGGGAGCATTTCTTCCCCTTTTCTCTCTCAGGTTCTATTATTACACAGTTAAAATTCTGTTAAAAAATAATGTTATTACAGTAGGGATTTTCACACAGAAATTGCATTTAAAATATACAGAAAAGAGAGAGTCAGGGAGTAAACAACAGTCCCTGTAAGAAGATAGACCTGCTCTCTAAATGCTTATTTTAAGCAGAGCTAACAGCTTCAGCACAAAATCGAAATGTGTTTAAGTAGGAGCAAAAGAACCACAGGCGTCTACAATATAGTAAAAAAAGGACAAAGACGAATAGTAAGAAAAACTCACACATCTATTTTTCTTGCAAAAAAACAAAAAGGTTGCACTAATAGGCCAACAACTGTGTCAGAGAGCAGAGAAAGATGCATTTTAGTGCGATGACACCATCCCATTGTCCCCCAACACTAACACACATGACTATGACCAACAGCTTCTTCAACATAAACAAGGCGCTCGTTAACATGCGAGCCAGCCTGTCCAAAGCCACACCTGCTTAATTGGAGGGTATCCCGTCAGTGCCAAAAGTCCCCTCTCCGCACACTTGACATTCCAAACAGCTGATGATGATACATAGACTTGTCTGTCATCTGCTCATCTCTGCTTCTCTCTGTGTTCATCTATTCTATCTATCCATAACCATACCCTTTTGTCTTTGGATCTCTTAAGTCCTGTGTGATCATCCTGTCTGTCTGCGTTTCTGATCTTATCAGTACGCTGCCATACTGAGTAGCCAGCAACAGTTGTTGGAGCCTTGAAGAGGAGGAGGTGGAAGAGGAGGAGGAGGGGTAAAACAAACAAAAATACTTACAAGGCAGTAGCATGTATCCAATCGGTGGCCAAGCAGACAAGTAGGGTCGTGAGCCACATGACAAATGTATTCAGGATGGAGCTGGCGCATGAATGAGCGACCAGGAGGGAGTAAGAGCTCGAGCGCTACACGAGGAGGGAGGGGACAAGTGGCAGAGGGGTAGATGGTGAGGAAGCCAAACGATAATGGGGGACAGAGAAGTAGGGAAGGAGGGTGGGAAAGAAGGGTAGAAATGAGGGAGGGAGAAAAAAAAGCCAGGACAAGTACAAGAGGGAGATATTCAAATAGACTTGAGAGGGGGGGAGAGAGAGAGAGAGAGATAGATAGAGAGAGAGACTGAGAGAGAGTAGGGGAGGGAGAGAGAGAGAGAGAGAGAGAGAGAGACAGACAGAGAGCCTGAAAAAAAAAAGCTTAAATTGAGAAAAAAGGACAGAGAATGAGCGAGCGACAGAGTAACAGACTTGGATTTTCCCCTCTCTTTAGCGGCAGTCGTCCATGTTCAATCCCCATGTGTGACCAGCTTCCTAACCAGCACATCAATAACACAGTCACGACAACAAAGCCCATTACAGACTTCTCATGGTGAACAGAGTGAATAAAAATGGGAGAAAAGATATTGGAGGATGAGTTGAGTCGAACGTTCTGAGCAGGGCTGAATTCCCAGGGAGATGTATCAGTTTCATGATGCCACTTAACAATGCATTTTGCAGCAAGGGCCAGAGTCTAGCAGCTTGTCAACTGCCCATAGAGATGGACCTGAGCACAGTCGAGCTGCTGTCTGCTTAGTGCAAATGTACTAGATCATGGCTCGACAGTAATGATTGCCCAGTTGCCTTTGGAAACCAGATTTGGGCCACTGTCAACCATTTTATGCTGTCTTGTTGCCCCTCTTGGCAACCACTTTTTCTATGTAAAAAGCCAAAAAAATCTTCACAAAGACAAAACATTTTTTTTTAAAGGCTGCATTGTGTTCATACTAGGGTAACTTAAAACTTCAATCTATCAAATCATTACGCTCATAAATGTACCATTTAAAGGATAAGTTCGCTATTTCTGACCTAGACCATATTTGTTGACTTTCTACCATACAACGTAGAGACCATAATTTCACTGATCGGTTCAGTATTGAGCTTTCTACAGTTTTCCTGCAGGCTCTTACCGGGCTACAATAGAAGTCTATTGGGCAATCTTAAATAATTTGGAAAAACTGTGATGAATGTGATTTTCCGAGACGGGAGGCTCAGGTGTATTCTTACAGGTCTCAGTATGCTCTCCTGTGAAGTGTATCATAATCCTAACATTTGTATGTGCTTGTCATGGCTTGGACATATGTATTCCCCTGGCTTGTTTTCTCTGCTCCCACGGAGGAGTATGTGTCGGCGGAGGGGAGCGTGAAGTGCCGGCTGTTTACAAAACTGTATCTAGGTTAGCAGCCTGCGTTTGTTTACCTGCAGCAATGTAGTGTATGCTTTTTAGACTCCTTTGGAGCTGATACCTGTATACCCTATTTTAAAAACGTGTTAAATAAATGGAATTGAATGGACAACTCTCAATTCTGTAAGTAATCCTTGCAATTCAGATAATACTGTGTCTTAGGAATCTGTAATTTGAGTAGCTAGAGTGCGGACGTCTACAATGTGAAGTGCGGTCTACGAAATTAGCTCTGTGTCAAATGGAACTGTTGTCTCAACATTCAGTTTGTGATAGCCTATATTTCAAAGAAGAACATAATGAGACCTTTAAGAATACACCCTGAGCTTCCCATCTCATAAAAGCATTTAAAATAGACTTCTATTGAAGCCCAATGAGCCGGCAGGAAAACTGTAGAAAGCTCAATGCTGAATTGAATGAAATTATGGTCTCTATGTGATGGTAGAAAGTCTGTGAATAGGGTCTATGGTCCAAAACAGAAAACGTATCCTTTAATCCTGCCTCACGGCTTGGGCTGTTAGATACGACAAGATATATTGTGGGACAAGAAAAAAATGTCTATCGTAGATATTTTCCTCGTTTCTATCGCTAGTATCGCAAAAAAGCCACAGAACTGCTTTACCGAAGTATTTTACATCATCCCTGACTCTGCTTTACGTTCTCTACAAATTGGCTTGACTAATAAACAAACACGGAGGAGCATGACATATTGCATTTTTGAATTGCCTGTTAAACTACAGTTTTTAGAAATTACCCATATCGTGATAGAATATTTTGTTCTTATTTGTGTACAGTGCTAAAGCAGCGTTGTCTACAATTGGATGATGTGACATTGTCGTGATTAGAGCCGGTCGTGGGATTTTGGAGGTCAAAGTGAACTCTGCGTGGACGCGAAGGGGCAAAATATAATACATTTCTTATAAATAATACAATATAGTAATATAATACTTCTAAATAAACTATTCTACCATTTTTTCTTTTATGCCAAAAAGCAGGTGAAAAAAAGTAACTCACCAGCTTATAGCAAAGTAAAAATCCACTTCCTAATGGCCCAGGATGAGCTAACACGTATTCTCAGAATCACTGGCACAACTGAGATAACAACAGAGATCCAAACCCGACTTATGGGCTTTATTTTGTCAACCGCAGAGCTGGAAAGTATGCCTCACACCTCTCTCGCTGAGCCGGAGATGTATAAAAAATACCAGTATGTAAGCAAAACTTTAAGCTATTAGAAATGTTACCATTACTGAAATGTTACTATTTTGTAAAGAAAGGTCTTAGGATAGCTAAGAACTTCAATAGTATTCCATAGTGACTTCTACTTTTATACCAGCAATCATTCTGTCAGAGAAGGTGTCACATTTTTCACATTGTGGATAATTTTAGAATGAAACTCTACATATGTTGGCTCTGATTCAAACCAAGAACTTTCAAAGATTCAACATAGCTGTGTGTTCCGTTATTAAAGTTCAAGACAACAGACCAAATAGGCCAAAGTATGTGGACTTGCAGCTTGTTGGTTTTGCCCAACATGTCTGCAGTTCATAAGACAACCTGTTTAGCATAGCCCAACCCAAATAAAACCCATCAGAGTTTCCACAGCTAACATGATTAGTTTAATTGCCTCCTTAGTTACTCACTCTTGTTAGATTTGCAAAACATTTGTCAAAATTAGTTGGGCAATTTAAATGACTGAATGAAAACAAAATCTGAGGTATTTTTTAGAGAAGGCTTCTTAGCATTTATATTACATTTCTGGGGATGAGGAGAGAGACGGTTGATGACTACCAGCTTTTTCCAGTGTTTAGTCTTGGTCGTTAAGGGGTAGTAAATTAGTTTAAAGGGGCCATTTCTTATTGACCACAAAGGTAGCATGCATGCAGATGTCAGTGCAGTTGGCAGATGATTTGGAGAGGCCTGTGTGGCCCAATCATCTGTGCTGACATCTGGACCATATGCCTTCCACATTGAGGGGCCAGGGGCCAGGTTCAGAATGAAAACAGGGCACTGGGGATGGAAGTATGTCCAAGGACCCACAAGGGCATTGGCTGTAAAAAGAGAAGCAAGGCTGGTAGGTAGTAATATAAATATCAAGAGCACTGCATCAACTCTATGCCTTTTTACATTACATGAGAATTAAGCCATCAATGAAAAATGTATATTAAGGCATGTACTTTAACCATGTGAGGAATAAGGTCTATAAAGAAAATATAGGAGGAGATATAGGCAAACTAAAGCCATGCCATTTATGAGACCCACAGTTTCCAAGGCTGCTCTTTGGAGGGATGGTGTGGAGAATGAGGAAGAGGAAGGAGAAGAATAAAGTCAAAGATGAGGGGGAGGCAGGAGGATGAAAGTGAGGTGGGGGAGGTGAGGCAGGGGGTTGCCAGTAATTAGCTATCCACATGCCCTCACAAGACGGCAAAGAGATAGCTGATCCAAGCAGGTGGTTCCTGGGAGATGGATTCAAATAACACAGGGGCCTTTGCAGCCTTTGTAGTCGCTGATGCTCAACTGTCTCGGAGATCAGCTAGCACAGCTCCATTAAAATGCTGCCGATCTGATCACTCCACATGACTGTGGGAGACAGTAATAATGGAACATACTGTACTATGCCCAAAGTTGAATTTCGTATTTTACACAGATGACGGAATGGGTCAGACACTTGATAATGTTGTTCATTAGAAGGGAAACAGTGCTTCCCATGAAAATAAGACTTTAATAAATCTTTTAACGTACACAACGTAGCAGCGACTTAAATTATTATCAGTAAGCCTCTATGGCTCTGCAAGGATGATGAAAGGAAAAAAGGGTGGCTGATGCATCTTTCACTAACAATGGATCTTGTTAATGTTCTGTACAATGCAAAAAACCTGAAGCAAAAACAACCCAATAACGAGATGCTCAAACAATTCAGAACCATTTCCATCCAGAGAGATCTCATGTTAACACGAGGTTGCTGATGAGTTTTGATTCTTCGGTGACTTGTGACTCTGCTCGTGTTACCTTGTGAGTCAACTGTTACAAACATCTGTGACCACAATTAATGTCTGACGGCTTCCAAGAAAAATGCCTGTCGTTAGACACCTTGTATGGCCAACCTGACGTTTAGGTTTACTGCCTTTCATCCATGTATGTGAGCTGCATTTTTGTCTAGTCACAGACACACACATTGAATCCTCATCCACAGCTGTTTTTCATCACCGTCTTCAGACAAAAGCTGGCAAATCTGCTGCTACTTCATCCTCAACTATCCCTCTGTTTAGCTGGGAGACAGAGACAATCACTCACTCCCATTTAGGGGTGGACAATATGACAATATTAGATTGTGAACGATTCAAATGTCTCCACCATCTGCCTTTCCAGAGATCGGAAGTACCGGGCTAAAAGTGAAAGTGAAACTGCACATTCTATCAGTTGCACTGACAACGCTCATACACGGTATCCAGCGTTGTTTTCTCAGCCAAACCTAAAATCACACTATTGGCTAGTCCCGGTTGCCCCTCCCCTAACAGACGCACCAATAAACCAATAATAGCAAATGGTACGTTGTGCCTTGGGTTTATTTTCCTCCCCTCTTTATTTGACAACATAGCAGCATGGCTGATACCACGGAGGAGTTGGTCCAGAATTTTCCTTTGACGTTGGTGATATGGAAATGGTTTGGGTTCTCCAAAATTGACACAGCGCAAAACAACGTTATTTGCAAAGTTTGCAAACACAACAAACCTTTTTAATCACCTCAAGAGAAAGCACCAGAGAGCACGTGAAAAGCAAAACAATCAGGGGATATCATGTGAGTGCCTCATGCACAGCCACACAGCTAGAGGCTAACGGTAGCGGTACTAAGCCAATGGTTATTCTTTTTATTTTAGGTTTTGTTTCCTTGAATGCCAATATTAAATAGGGGTATTTGTTTGATTGCACTGTTCATTAACTTGCAAAATAGTCTTAAAAACAAACATGATTTTAAAATATTGTGGATCGTGATCATACCTGGAAGAAAATTGTGATATGATATTTTTGCCATATCGCCCACCCCAACTCCCATTTCCATTTTACTAACTTGAAGTGATAGAAAACATGGCATGATCATCCATCCCTCTGTCCTTCACCATCAGCTGCTATATGTGCAGGTGGGAGGACTCAAGTAATCCCAGCTTTGTCACCATAATGACTTTCTTTTAAATGTTGTGGTCACAGTGACAAAGTGAGTGAGTGATAGGAGTCTTGCACCATTCTTCTTTCCCAAAGGTGTTTCAGCCTGAATCTTTTTTTACTGACCTCTGGGTTCATATCAGTCCATTTTAATGACATTATTAAAGTGCACGCAGGGATGGGTTATTACTCTGATTTCAATGACTCATGATATGTATTCATGAGAGAGCGAGCGAGAGCGAGAGAGAGAGAGCGAGACACTGCCATTGTATTTCTGTCAAATCTCACATTCCTGAGTCATGATGTAATGGGATCAGTGGATCAGAGTCAGGTATCCCAGCTCGATGACAATTCCTGGGTATGAGTCATAGCAGTGTTCTTTGTTATTGTTCTTGGGCACCTATACACATTCTGCTGAGCAATTCCAGCATCAAATAATTTGTTTCTTACTTACCAGTGAAAGCATGCAGAACGTATAGCTTTCTGATCACGCCTCCAGTAAGCGTGACATAACAGGCCAGTATAAGCTCTAGCATCTATGGAGAAATGGCAGAATGTCCTGGTAATCCATCTGCAACCCCAGTGGAGAGAATGGGATGAAGAAGCAGTTGAGCTCCTTGGCTCACTCCAGCTCCTAGCTGATGCTTTTCTTTTTCAACCTTGCCAGCAGACCAGTGGGGATGATGATACCAGTCCTGTTCTAAGCCCATCCAGAGCCACTATAGATAAGGAGCCAGCCCAGGAGAGGAACGTTCCCTGTCCAATAGCACAGGACAGCAGGGATGAGATACGGCAAGGCCACTTAGAAATCAACAAAAAGAAGTCTGCATCCTAGGCAGAAGTGTAGGCATTTGGCAGTTACTGAGAGTTTCAGATGAGGCCTTGATGCCATTCGGTGTTTTTCTTATTCAGTGGAAATGTCTTTAAAGGACAGCGCAGTGTTGAAACTCCCACACCACAAGCCATTCTACGTCTTACTCTCTCCCTCACTCTCAACGTCACTATCAGTGAATACCATTCTGTGCCTTCAGCTTCACAGCAAATAATTATTAACAGGATCAAAGCATGTGCAAGGGCTTCTGCTTACAGTGGTTGAGCTCAGTGTTGTGCTCATATTTCTAGTGAACGGTGAACTGAAAGTATCCTTTTGTAACTAATGAACGTGAGCATTGTTAACGCTTGCGAGAGTTAACGACACTCACGCTGCTTACAGCATCCGAGGATTTACGGCAACCGGCATGCCAGCATGTCTAGTGAAATCAGCTGTAATTCAAACAACGCAGTTACCAGTACTGCTGAAGCAAGTTTATATGGATATTTGAAAGACTTTTGAACAAATCAGTACAGATTCCAACTGAAAACAACTTACATTTTATGCAAATTGTGCCGCTGGGTCTGAAGAAACAAGTGCGAACGTCAGCCACATCGGCAACGAGTTTGAAACATCTTTCAGCTAGCGACTGTAATGAAGCCAGTGGTGGAGCCTACCAGCTCACTTGTAAGCATATGAATCTAGTTTATGTTTTTGAACTGCTGCATAATTTGGTTCATGCAGACTAAATAAAATGTCCATTGCATCTACAGTATACCTTTACTGCACCTCTTTTTTCACTTTCTGCATAATATGACACATTGTTTAAGTTGTTTTTTCTTGGCTTTTCAAATCAATCAATCATGTTTTATTCATATAGCCCTTTTATACAAGGATGTCTCAAAGGGCTTTACATTGAATCATATATACATATTACATCATCATATACAGTACATATGCTAAGTCATATACATACTACATTATACTACACTACATCATACACTTCATATACTACATATATACCATACTGCACACAAACAGATCTATGGGCAATTTAGTGTCTTCAGTTCCCCCTGACCTGCATGTCTTTGGACTGTGGGAGGAAACCCACGCGAACACGGGGAGAACAAAGCAAACTCCACACAGAAAGGACTGGGTGGAGATTAGAACCCACGACCATCTAGCTGTGTGGCGACAGTGCTAACCATAGCCACCCATTTAAAAAGTAATCTTGATTCTATAGTAGTATACAGTAATTAATTTAGTTTGGGGGCAGTGGCAATGATTTGGGGCTGGGGGTTCTACTGAAAAACTATAGAATAAAAAAAAAACATAGGTAATGAACGTGAACTAGCTCATTATTTGGGACTGTGAACTTAGTTCAAAATTGTTAACGAGTTAATTTTAATCTGTGTGAACTGAACTTTGAGCTAGCTCTTGTGAAGTGTGAACTTGCACAACACTGGTTGAGCTCAAGGAGGCAGGTGGCTGAAACCGATAATAGGAAAGTCCTGTATTGTTTTTGTACTGCATATACAGCAGTACAGTATCTCTGGGCTCTGTAACTAATACTGGTGGAAACAAGAAACAGTCTGCACTATTCTAATGAAAATACAATTATACTGTGCCTTTTATGAGACCAAAGTTATCTGCTAGATTTCTGCACCATCAGAACTAGTATAGTCTGAAGCAGCTGACATCTGACTAAGGGGAAGCCATTAGCTGTTTCATATTTATGAAGCAACTGAAGACTGAATTAAACATCAGTCTTTTTTTCTTTTCTTTTTTAAAGCTAAAGAAAATGGCCATATACAAATGGCTACAAACTAAATGGAAACAAAAGGTCACATGTTTGTTTCCCGCAATAGCCAATGTGTGTCCTATGGAAGTGTCCTTGAGCAAAACACCATACCCCTCATCAATCACTGAATCACTGTAAGTCACTCTGAATTATAGCGACAGCTAAATACCTTCAATGTAATGTATGTAAACAGTAGTGAAAGGTCTCGAGATGGTAAGAATTTATAAACGGTTATGTTAGAGGTTAGGGTAGGGTAGTTAGGGTGGTTGTAAGGACATTGCCTGATGACAAGCTTGAACCACAATTAAGGCAACAGGGGCAAAGTATTAATCCTCTCGTGTGACCACTACATTAACAGAGTTGATAAACTGTTGATTTCTACGAGTTTCCTAGAAAGTACTGCAAAATTACAAACTCTTTATTGGAAATATAACGGTCAATATAGTAACCAGAGTAATCATTCACTTTGATGTGGTGCATCCTGGTGGCTCAGTGGTCTAAGGCACGTGCCATGTAGACTTTCTGGGTTCTATTCCGGCCCAGGACCTTTGTCGCATGTCATCCCCCTCTTTGTCTTTTCTGTCTTTCTAAACTTTGAATTGTCTAATAAAGTCCCCCCCCCAAAAAAATAAAAAATAAAAAATAAAACCACCACCACATTCAGAGGATGTGCTTCTTGGTATTTGATCGGGTCTCTGGTCACTTGTTGATCGTGTTGAACAGTCCGATGTCTGTAGGCACAAAGGATTGCCTAAGGCGCTCCGTCCTGCTTCGTGGTAGTATGAGCCTGTGGCTAAAGGTGCTCCTCATCAGCCCCAGCTCATCATGGAGAGGGTGAGAGGGGTTCTCCAGGATGGCATTGATCTTCACCCTCATCCTCCTCTCTGCCACTACCTCCAGACTGCCCAGTTTGATGACCAAGGTACATCAAGATGAAGGCTTTCATGTCCAACTTTTTTCATATCTATCCCACAGTCAAAGGTCAGAATTTCACCACACACTCTTGTCAACTTGTCACGTCTTGCCCTGATGAAGATATTATGGTTGAAACTAAGGCTGAACAATTTGGGGAAAATATCTAATTGCAATTTTTCTAACATATATTGTGATTGCGATTAAAGTCAAGCTTCAGTTCAATATTCACTGTGTAATATATTTAAAACATGTGATGGAGTATTACCACATGAGATACCATCAAAATATTAACTGCACTATATTCTAGTGCATGGATGAGAATTGCTTCCAACATGTATTTTTATTTTATTAATTTGGTAAATGATAAATGGACTGCATTTTATATACCGTATTTTCCGCCCTAAAAGGCGCACCTAAAAGCCTATAATCTTCTCAACAAACGACAGTGCGCCCTATAGACCGGTGTGCCTTATATACGGATTAATTCTGGTTGTGCTTACTGACTTCGAAGCGATTTTGTGTGGTACACGGCGCTCACGGCGCTCTCAAAATGTTTTAGTACGAGTTTGGTAAACTACAATGCCCCACCGCTAGCAGCATTACGGTAATGGGGGCGGAGTTACATACGTACTAGGCTACTCTCCAGTGTGTCTGGTCACAAAGAACAAAATGGCACCCAGTAGAGACACGCGTTCAAGCTCAAGGCTATCAGCCACGCGGTTGAACATGGGAATAGGGCAGCTGCGAGAGAATTCACCATTAATGAATCAATGGTACGGAAGTGGAGGAAGCAAGAAGATGACCTGCGCCAAGTAAAGAAGACCA
>OMOT01076718.1:0-17376 GCA_900312575.1 Acanthochaenus luetkenii | reverse complement strand
CCACACAGGACTTTGAATTGTGTACGAGACGCTCCTCCATCTTCCGTCAAGATACACTGTGTCAGTACGAACCTTTGGGTGGAGAGACTGCGTTGAGAATTCATGTACGTTAAATCGGCAGATGAATTGTGTACAAGGCGTAAGACAATTCGTTAAAATAATCAATAAAATGCGTTAATTCAGTGAATAGAATAGTAGTAAAACAATGATAGTAAAAAGTCCAATATGTCCCCCAACTATACGGGCTTATAGTAAACTATCAGAGTTGCCAGCCTGTCTATGTCTCATCATTGTGGTTTTAGTGCTGTGAGCAACTTAAGGACACATTGGTCTCTTGGCTCATGCTCTCTTTCACCTCCACAGGCAGTGTGTCAAAGAGGTGGTCCTCGACAAGCAGGAAGTTTTTGCGCAACATGCGGCAGTTGCCTAGCTGGGCCGGCAGTCTGTCTAGGCAGTTTCCTTTCAGCTGCAGCTGACTGAGGTGGACCAGTTGGCCCACGGCCTCTGGCAGCACGGTGATCCCGTTGTTCTTCAGATCAAGAAAATTAAGCATGGTGCATTTGAATAGATCATTGGGCAACACGTCCAACTTGTTGGAACTGATGTCAAAGTGCTGGAGTTTAAGGAGGGTACCCACTTCTGGTGGGATCGCTGTGATGGAATTGTGGCTCACGTCCAAGTGTCGGAGTTTAGTTAAAGTGAACAAGGCTGGAGGAAGGGCCTCCAATTTGTTGTGTGAGATGTGGAGAGCCTCCAGAGACTTGCCATAATGTATGGATGCAATGTTGATAATTTGGTTGTACCACAGTTTAAGGCATACCAGCTTCCTGAGATGCTGCAAGCTGGCGACCTCCTCTATCGTTTTGATGGAATTGAATTTAAGGTCAAGTTCCTTTAGGCTGGTCAAGCTGAAAACAGGATGGGGAATCCCCTCCAGTTCACAGTTGTACAGCTCCAGAAATTGTAGGTTTGACATTTTTTTCAGACTATTTAGTACTAACAGTTTTGTACCGTCATTGTGCACCACTAGTTTTGTTAGATGTGGTGACAGCTCTGTGATACTTGTGGGCATTTTCGTGAGGTTACTCTTCAGGCATAATGTCTTTAGTTGCTTCAACTCTCGCATAGGCTCTAGACCTATCATTTTGTTATTTTCCGAGCTCAAATTCCCAACTAGGTTAAGCTCCCACAAACTCCTCAGCAAATAAACCCACGGTGGGATCTCGGCAACATCAGTGAACTTGACATGAAGGCGGCGGAGATGGTCGCGGAGGAAAATGAAAGCTGTTTTCTGTACTTTGGCCGGGCAGTGGCAGAGATGCAGTTCCAGCAGGCTGGTCATTTGGGAGACCTTCGCCGTGAACCACACCTCAGGAATCAGCTCCAGTTTAAGCACGTCCAGGTCAGTGAGTTCAAATACAGCATTAGGGAGGCCAGAGAGCATGGAGAGGTGCAGCTCCTGCACACACACCTGTTCCGCGTTATGTGTGGTTCGGGTCACCAGTGGCCTTAGTTTTTCAACTGTCCACTCATGATTGAGGCTGATTTCCCTCAGCTTGTTCTCGCTGACCTCGGACAAGAAGACACCAAACCGCTTGGAGTAGAGCTGGTCATATTGGTCAACCATGTGTAAGAGGAATGCAAAGTCATTCTTGACATCAGGAATGTCACTGAAGCTGCTCTCTTCTCGGACCTTCTCAAACGAGTACTCTTTAAGGGGTCGTCGGAATAACCAGAAGAGAGAGTACAAGCACACCATCCCATATATCATTATTAAAGCCATGTAGGTAAGAAGAACCTTTCGCAGCATGAACGCCATGTTGTGGGTGCAGACGAACCGCCTATACCCCGTTAGGTGTTTTATACCAGGCTCACAGTTGTGCTGGAATTCGATGGCAGCCATAAAGGTCGAAGTGTAGGACAATATTACAATGAACTTGACAGTTTTGACAATGGTCTGAGCTACATAAAGCTTATAGATGAAATCACTGTCCTCTACATGCGCTCGGAATTTTCTCACTTTCTCAAATAGGGCTTTGGCCTGCTCCCCATCTTTTTTGTCCAGGATTGTCATACTACTTGGAACCTCAGCGATGGGCTTATCTGCCGAGAACATCACCCCAGTATTTCCGAGTATGGGCGTGGACGAGTTGACAGTCGTGCCATCCTCTCTCGCCAGTAATGATACCCGCTTTGGTGCAGTCAACCTATGCTTGTTCTCCTCCGAGTCCTCACAGGCCGTCTCAGACAACGCCTTCGTAGTCCAAGGAGACTCAAAACATCTACCCAGAATAGAAACAAAGTGCTCAATCTTTGAGCTCGTTTTGGGGTATTTGAACCAGAAATTGCTACTGACCATGAGCACGAGGGTGTGGATGAGGGTGAGGTATGGGAAGTACTTGGAGTACCAGGGCAAGGCAAGGTGGTAACACATTTGGTTGACAAATATATATTGTTGAAAGTCCAGGTTGGTGATGATCCCCATCAGTTGAGGTTGTCGATGGTATTTCTCTCCCTTCTGTCGGTGCATGATTTGGCTCTCATCAGTTCTATCTGGTAAGTCCTTAGAGACTAGTGGGGCGGTAGCAACCATCGATGCCCTGGTGAATGCTGGTGTGGCGGCTTCCTCTGGACTCCGTGTTGTGAAAGAGTTGGGCCCCGCCCCTGAGGACTCCTCTGTTTCCTCCAGATAGGGGAGGCACGCCACCTGGTCCTTGGTGATCTGCATGGTCATGGCGAATACGGCCAGCATGAGCATGATCAGCCCCAGGTAGTCCATGAAGACGTCCCACCATGGCTTCAGGATACGGTACGTCGGTTGTATGTCGTTCAGGGATGCAACCTCAGCGAGTGTAAACATCACTGCAATAAATGAGAGACAGATAATCTATACAGAGTAAGTTAATGAGACAAAGGATTTGGAGAGGCCACTTATTTAGATAGACATTGTCATGGTTGTTCCAAATGAGATAACTTTTTTGGATCCACACTTTGGATGCTCTCCAGCCATTGAGCCTAAACAAGGTCTTACTGTAATAGAATATGGGACTATGATCCCCTGATCCCATTTACGTAGTCCCATTTTCTATTATTATGTTAAAAAATATTGTAGCCAGTATTGTAGCCTAATATTTTATATACAGTATATATATCATGTTTCCTAATGTGTGTATTTGGAGTTTGTCTTTCTATCAGGGTTGCTGCAGGTTTCAGAAAGCTAAACCTTTTTAGGTTTCCTGGAATTTAATTTAAGACCAATTGAAAAAAGAAAGAAACAAAGCTGGCAAAACCAACTGATGTTTCTGAACATTGCTGATGAAAGTTGTGAAATTATTAAAGGACAACTGGAAATTAATTGTTCAGGGAAATTAAGTCAAATTGTGTGAAATGAAGTCCAATTGTGTCAAGCAATGCAGATATTATGCATTTTGTACTACAAACCCTGTTCTGGATCAGTGTTTCCCCCATTTTTTAAAATGTGGTGGTGTAGGGTGTCCCGAGGCCCCACCTTTTTCATCCACCCATCACTAGTCGGTAGAGCAGAAGAAGCCAGCCTAGTTAACTGTACCATGCTTTACACTTTCTTTATATTATTGGTGGACTCTGTTCTTTGTACAACTGTCACGGAGGAAATAAATGCTCTGCCCCAAGAGAGAAACGTCTCTTGACCCCTGATACCCAGAAAAGCCCCGGATAATAGATGCAGTTAGATGTTAAACCGTATATGTTAATGACCATATGGTGTCCCGTTCGGAGCCAGATCTGAACGAGGTAACAAAATGCAACAAAATAATAACCTGACCGACCGGCTCTCCACACCGGCTCACGTCTCTGAAGCGTGGAATTAACTTGTGAGCGTATATAAAGGCTGTATCGATTTATAATTAACACACATTAATATATAGACATGTTTCGTGTCGGATGACTTCCAAAACATACAAGCTAAATGAAAAATCTACCCACATGTGGCGCTTGGCGGGTGTTAATTTTGGACACTGCATTGACCGAATTAAAAATGTGTCAACAAGCATTTTTTGTGCACAGTAAGTAAAATTGACTTACCTTTGACAGTGTTACATCCACAATACAAAGCAGAAATGCGGTGGCAGAGTCAACAGACCAATTTTGATTTTAAGTAAGTAAGTAAAAAAGTACTTAACATTTTACAAAACGGAACAAATCATATATTTTTGTATGTATACGGAACTCTTGCACCCTGTAACAACCCTCATCTCCTCTTCCTTGCTCCTCTGTTCCTCTCGTAACTAAAGATTGACTGTAAGGATGCTAGCAAAATCAACTGAAGACTAAGTATAATCTATATTAGTGGGAGATAAAACAATTTCATCTAACTGGATATTTAACTCTGTTTCCCTATTGGGAGATTTAACTATAAGGTTACTCGTGTTGAGTTTAGCTAACGTCAACATTAGGTTACCTTGCTCTCAAACGTGTCTCTCCGATGCATACCTGCTTGAAGCTGCTGTAGGCAACTAGAAAAATGAGCAAGAAACCTGAGGCGAACCTGAAGAGCGTTGCCAGCCACCTGCCTCACAGTCTTGACTACAAACTCCTAGACTACATGGAGACAATTTCTGTTAAAAAATATAAATATTTTTGGCATGGCAGCTCATGATCTACTGTGGCGGGTCGGCATGGTGGAATATATCCAATAGTAGCCTATTGGGCACGGCTAATCAACCGTGCTATGGAGGGCCGAGAATATGCAGGTTTTCCTCCCAACCAAATACTACAGCAGGTGATTTGGTTGCCTTGTAACCACACAGATGTGACGTTTATTGTGGTAAATTCGTCACCGGAAACTATGACGAAATATATTCGTCAACGACTTTTCCCCCCCTATGACGAGCCGACGACGAGCCGGCACCGACGTCATTAACAGTAAATGTAACGAGGACAAGACGAAAATGTAGTTTACAAAATAATGAATGTTGCCAAATCTCTTTATTTTCGTTGAAGAAAAAAGGAGACTCGATATTATAGACGGTTTTCCCCTCAATGCAGCAGTTCCGTTTCCTGTTCTGCGCGCGGCATATTCGTGTCCGACGGTTGGACTAACGTTAACTAACGTTACACCGGCAGGCAAGAGGACTCGGAGTTAACGTTAACTGTTTTACAGGAAGCAAATTGACAACGGCGGTGGTGTTACATTATGTAGGCTGTGTTTTATACTATAGCCAAACCGAACTCATTAAGCTAGGCTAGCAAATTGTTGTGAAACTTGTGAAGGAGCTGAAAATGAAAAATGAGCGGCAAAGGTAACGTTGGATTGAGTAACGTTATAGTCCCTGACATAACGTTAGATGGGCTAGCGTCTCTCAACAACGGGACATTGCTAACGAGGGCGTTCATATATATTTTTCTACTGAGAAAAAGTAGAAGCCCAGCTAACAAGCTAGCTAACTTTTATCAGCGCTAACAGTGCGGTAAGATGTTTAAAACTTTGCCAACGTTAAACTGTAGCAGGACAAGTATATATGTACTGTATGGGAAACGCTGATGCTTCGGCTAACGTTTATTTAAAGCATCAGTAGGAGCTTCAGTCTATAACTAGTGAGCGAGTAACTAAAAGCCATACGCCTTGCAATAATAAACAGCCCAGTATGCTCCTAACGCCTGATCAGCTTTACTAACTGATGCATTGTGCATTTGGTGACATAAAAATGCTGTGTTTATTTGTCCTTCACATTACCATCAAACTGAATTTGATTTGGCATCTAAATGAATTTGAATATATTATAAAGACTAATTGCCTACAAAACCATACCTCTAAAAGGTGTCTGCAGTACTACGCCTGCATAACCTGTGTAAAGTACTTTGTGAGTATAATACCATCTAGTTTTGATTGTGTAGTTTTCTTTTTATACTCTGGGTTTGTGTTAAGTTAAAATCATAGCAATGATTTACTTATAGTGTAACACTTGGATTTCCTGATGATGCATCTGTCCTGACGTCATTGTATTTATTCCTGTCCTAGATTCTAGATAGACCTACAGAAAAGCAACCACCTAGGAAAGAGGAGGCCAGCTATCGCAGGTGCATTCCTTTCTCACACAAAGTACAAACCAGACTCACAGGAACAACGTTACAAAGAGGAGGCGATAGCTCAATGGACAGGCCGGACAGCCCTCCCTCCACGGACAGTGGAAGATGAGGATTTTCTCATGATGATGGAAAAATGGATAAAAGACTCAACTGTGCCGAAAAAAACTACAAACCTGGTAGACAACGTGTACATGGCCAAAAAGTCAAAACACAGACTGTTGGCACGCAAAATAACCCCTATGCAACACCCGATTTCCATATCACACGCGTGAGTGATATGGGCCGGGACTACTTTCACGATGGTATTGGGGAAACACTGCCATTACGGGATGAAAAAACAAGACCAATAATAAATTGGGTTTAAGACATTTAAAAAAATGTATGACCTTAAATTTAAATAATGTATTTTCAGACTTTTTAAGGACCTTCCTAAATATATATACATACAGTATATATATATATATACATACAGGCACACACCTGCCTTTCACTGTTCTGCTCTGATGAAGGTCAAAGCTCGCTATTTGATGTACTGAACTCCTTTTCCGCTAACATTGTTCCCTGTGACACCCAAGTTACTGTTGAAGTATAAAAGATGGTTATTGTCTTACAAATCATGTTTCAGGAAAGGAAAATGCCAAATTGAATAGAGCAGCAATAGTAAAAAAGCTAGAGAAGCAAGTGTGTGACCAAAAGCTCTCTGGGTCAAAAGTGGCAGTCCCCCTAAAACTACTGTCGATGTGACCTTCAGTAACATATTTTACTCCAGCTGAGTCGCTAGTAGAGTTGTGTACCTGTTTAAATGTGCTCCATCAACTTGTATGATACATGGTGTGGTGAATTAAATTCTGAACTCCTCTCGTCCATTTTTATTCTGCAATATTTAATGATATACAAACACAGAGCCAAGACTGTGCTACGTCCGACTTGTTACATGTGGTTGCTGTAATAGCAGAGATGTAAGCCTACTGTTCTGACTCACGAGAAGTTTGGCACACATGCGTTTCATTTAGTGAAGCAATGCAAAGTGCACGCTTTGTATTTTATTGTGAGGCATGTGCCACTTCCTGTATCGTGTGTGTTGCTTGCATCTGCTTTCATCTGTTTCTGTTCTCTCCTTTGGTGCTTTTTTAAAATCCCCTGAGTTTTAAATAAATTCAATGATTGTACATCCATCTTGATAATTTGCTGTTTCTTTGAAGGGCCAGAAGCTGAACTGAAATTCCATACAAAGGCTGTGACACACAGGCTACTGTATATTTCATACTGTGCTCCAGCACTGAAGCAACAAACACCCCACATCTTCAGATCCCTTTGTAATACCCCGAAGGGACCTGATATTTCTTGCTAGCAAGAACGCTGGAATTGGAACAATTCAGAGAAATATATTCTAAATATGTGACTGACCTACAGTTGATGTAGGTTATGAATAGGATGACTTATGAAACGTTGAAGATTCATTGCAAGAGTCACAGGGGTAAACTATTTTACAAACTACACGATTTCTTTTCACTTTGTTAGAATTAGAGTAATTTGCGTAGATCTCAGACAGATCATTCAAATTGCACGTGGCCTACTTTGATCTACCTTAATAGACTAATACAATTTGGAAATGATGTACTGTATGTCTAATAAGCATCAACTCTACCAAAGACCACTGCAGAGGGCAGTCAGACGCTCTGCACAAACTAGGCACTAAAAGCCAAATCTGAGGGCAATACATTATAGTACATAATGGCTCCAGGCAACAACAAAGTGGGTCACAGACTGGCCATGTAGAAAATAGACTATAGGCCTTCATCATTGTGTTTAGATGGCCACCACAAGAGTAAATCAACATTTCCAGGTAAGACGAAACATTTTCCTTGTTCCCAACTGAGGAGCTCTTGCGCAGGAACGTATCCGTTGCTGGACTTGGTCAGGTGACTTGCTGTAACAGGGACAACTGAGCTTCAGCATGTGTCCGGCGTTAAACATTCACACTGGGTTACCAGTTTCTTATCTGGCCACGATTATCTCCTCGGCCATGTGGTTAGAAAGATCACAAAAACCTTGTGGATTTTAATACGCATTCAAACAAAAGAAAAGAAAAGGCGATGGTAAAAAACATATAGTGAAGGAACATACTTACTGCAGTGCTTATGTGGCGTTATCTCAATCCAATGATTCCTTCCTCAGCCCGCATTCCACTTTTTGCTCTAAACCAAAATTCACGACCCCATTATAGAAAATGACGCTGGTGTGTAAACGGGCCCGGACGTGTGTTGGTGACCGCGCGGCTTGTCGGCTTCATCCCTCATACCTGAGACCTCGGAGCCCGCTGCTGCTCGGCTGTAGGCTGGGCGATATGCGTAGATCGACTGCTAATGTAATCCCGAGAAAAGGGTGGTCCAACATGGAAGCCGCTGAGCGGTGTTATCGGCGCCTCTCATTGGAGGATGACATTACGACGACGTCCCAAAGACACGGCACAGTTCGCTTATCTGATGCTGCGTTCACGTCGCATGGGAATAACCGCTACAAGGACTCGACGGTTGAAAGCAACGAGTTGTCGGAAGTGTTTGTCGCGTTCAAACTCGTTTGAAGCTGCCAAAAAGACACGATTGGCAAAAAAGACGAAGAGCTCAGATCCCTATTTCCGAGTGTCTGAGTCTCGAGAAGCGGGTTGTAAAATGTCCAATGGATGGTTAAAATAACATGAATTCTAAATGTGTGTTATTTTATTATAATGGTGCCGTTTTGTAATAGCAATAAGCCAACCTAAAATCACCATGAAGCATGACCTCGTGTAGCTTATTTGCCCATGATAATTATTCTTAGCTTTTTAACACTCGACAAACATGGGGGGGGTTACAGCAAACAAACACATTGCACCATCAACAGTAAACCAAGCATCCAGCCCTAGACATACCTGTGTCCTGTGTCCATTTGAAGTTCATCACAAAATGACCCGTGATGAAAATCATTCATTTTGTTTGTTTTATTTGGAATGAGTCATTCCCTGCACTAAATTGCTGGTATGTGTTGGTCACATTCAGATTTCAGTAAGTCGGACAAATCGGGGTCCTTCGCTAAAAGTTCCCAGGTTGTATCTATGACTGGAAAGCTGAGGTGAATGGTGTTTTTAAATGGTAGTTACCGACTGAAAGCTGAGCAGAACGATCTTTTCAAGTACGACACTCCTATCTGCCATCTTTCCCATATGATATGAACGCAGCATAACATAACATTTCTTTCAAGGTCCCAGACGCCACTATATGCTAATTGATGTTGAATAGACTAAGCTAGCAGAGTATTTAGACTCCTCTTAGTTCCCTTAAAACACGACGCATCGACTTGTTTCAAGGGAACAAAACTGTTGTTAACACTTCCACTAATAAGGATACATTGCTTATGCTGGTGCTGCTTCATCCAGCCTATGCACCAAAATCATTATCTATCTATCTATCTATCTATCTATCTGTCTGTCTGTCTAACTATCTGTCTGTATGTTATACCATGCTGCTATTAGCAAAACAGGCAGACAATAGGAATCTAGGACCCTGGGTGCTGGACTCGTGCATCATTTCCAGCTCTGTCTGGATCTGGTTGCTGATGCACAGGGTGGAGGAAGTGTCTGTTGAGTTTCAACCCATACAGGTTCCAACCGGTCCAGGGCTGCTGGCTGCTGGTACACTCTGCTCACATTCACTCTACCCTTGTTCTTTTAGAGGAAGTGAGAGAGAAAAAAGAAAAGCAGCCATAGGAGTGTGTTGTGTGATGGTTTGCCACGTTTATAGGATCAGATTTGGAGGTTGTTCTGAAACACCCCCGTCCCCACCACCACACACACACACTCGTTGATTAATTATGTCTGTGTTAACAGAACTTTGAGTAATTATTTTAAACAGGTTAATCACATACATATTAGATTTGTGGTTTCCACTACTAAGGGGCAAATGGTTGCCCAGAGGTTAGAGAAGCTGACTTGTGACGGTCAGGTCGTCGGTTTGAATCCCTACAGAAAAACTGAGTGGGCAAAGTGAATGAGAAATGCTCTCCCCTCCCTTAACAAGTACCATTTAAGTGCGTGTGAATTCACTTAACTTTCTTACCTTGATCACATCATTTATCTTAAAACAACTCTCAGTGAGTCTCCTCACATCTGGTTGCCAAGAGATGATTTATCATGATGTGATACTTTACTCATCGATTTGTCAGCCAGGCTGTATTTTCAAAGAAGCAAACAGTACTTTTAATTATATGATAAAAATTCGGAGATCAATGTTTTGCAGTGGTCCATGCCTGGGTTAGTTCCCCTTGGCCCTGCTGTGGAAAATGGCTGTTGGTGGAGTATTGACGATATTGATTGTGTCACACACTGTCCTGATTCCAAACTTGCAGATGGTGTCAAGCCCAGATAGCTTTCTGACTGGTTAGACATATGGTGCGTGTGGTGTGGGGAGGGGTGAGGTAGAAGCATATTGTGGTGGATGGGGAGGTGCGGATGCTAGGATTATCACATTGGGGGTGGCGGTGTTAACAATGGTTGGATAGCACGGGGTTTCCTGCCTGTGTGGGCGGAGCAAACAGATAATTAGGTTCCACGAGCAGAAGCACCCAGATGCCCCTGGCAACCAGGGCAACATGTTGAGAACTGGCTCAATGCGTTATAAATTATTCAACATGGACCCCCCTCCCCAATTTTTTAGAGGAAACCCTGTGTACTATCACACAAATAATATTAGTTTAACTGCACTGCAAATGAAGACATTATTACCATCATCATTATTATCCTTACACAGGTATGGTTATTTCCATGTGTGCAACCTGTCTGGAAGTAATACAAAATGAACTGCTAATCAAATTTGCATGAACTCTCACGGACCCAAACAAACCCAAACAAACATGTTTCCATGGCAATTAACCTGTAAGCATGGAAAGTACAGAGTTCTCTCTCTCTCCCTGTGTGTGTAGGGTAAGAGTTAAGGTTAGGCATGTAGTGGACAGGGTTAGTGGTTTGGGAATGAATATAGTCAATGAAGGTCCTCACATGTATAGTAACACAAGTGTGTGTGCGCGTGTGTGTGTCAAATTACAGACATCTCTCACAGTATGTTTGTTTGTGCTTGAATCCCATGTTATTACTTAACATACAGTAAGAATGTGATGTCAATGATGTGAAGACATTAAGTCACAGTTGGGAAATAAGGGGCATAATGAATATCAACAGCTCACGGGAAGTTCAGATGATGGTGGTCTGTGTGTGTGTGTGTCTCTCTCTCTCACACACACACACAGACAGACAGAAAGCATGTGTTATTTTTGTCTGTTCTTACACTGACCTGTGGTGTCCGTCATGCTGTGCTTTGTAACCATTTACGCAAGTGAACTTTCCATCAGTACAATACACCGGGGTGAGCGATATGGCCAAAATATCATATCACGATTATTTTCCAGGTATGACCACGATCCACGATATGACCACGATCCACGATATAATCACGATTCTTTTTCATGTTGGTTTTTAAGACTATTTTGCAGTTAATGAACAGTGCAATCAAAGGAATACACCTATTTAAGAAAATGTTGTCTTCAAGGAAACAAAACCTAAAATAATTGTAAAAAATAACGGAGACCATTGGCTTAGTACCGCGAGCCTCTAGCTGTGTGGTTGTGCACGTGAGATGCTTGTTTGTCTTTCCGCGTGCTCTCTGGTGCTTTCTCTTCAGGTGATTAAAAAGGTTTGTCGCGTTGCCATCCGATGTGCGAACACGGTCTGTGCAAATAACGTTGTTTTGCGCTGTGTCTGTTTTGGAAAACCCAAACCAGTTCCATATCACTGATGTCTTTTTTTTCTCTGGACCAACTCCTCCATGGTATCAGCCATGTTGCCATGTCAAATAAAAAGGGGAGGAAAATAAACCAAGGCGCTACGTACAGTTTGCTATTATTGGTTTATTGGTGAGTCTGTTAGGGGAGGGGCAAAAGCGACTAGCCAATAGTGTGATTTTATGTTTGTTTGAGAAAATAGCGTTGGATGCCGCGTATGAGCGTTGTCAGGACAACGGATAGAATGTGCACTTTTACTTTCACTTTAGCCCGATACCGATCTCTCTGGAAAGGCAGACCGTGGGGACATTTTAATCGTTCACGATCTAATATCGTCGTATCGCCCACCCCTACACCAGAAAGTAGTCAACGGTTTATTCAAGTATTGTGACTTTTCAGCCAACAACCAAACTGCTGCAAAAGGCAACAATGCACATATTGTCTCCCTGCTACCTCCTCGGCAGCAGTATACGCCTACACTAGGGTGTTGTTGATCTTGATGCAGATACCCATTAGAGCTGCTGTGCCACAGGATCAAGCCAAGATCCCTCAGATGGGACTCAGGGATTCACGTCATTAAGAGCTGCCAACGCTGGCAAACTGTTGGATGAGACCGCTCACCCCAGATGACGCACACGCAGCGATATGTGACTGTGCCCTGTGCCCTTCAGTCATGAAAATGAAACAATCTCAAAGCTAGGAATTCCCATTTGTTGAACCGCCGAGTGAGTAATTCAGTAATGAATTAGTGGTTCACGCACGCTAATCATTGTGATCATTTAGCCACGAATAACCAATAACTGTCATTTCCTAGCCATGGCAACTGCAGCACTTTCCAAACCAACACGTTTTAGCTCCACCTGTTGTTGCCTTGATAACAAATTGTTATCAATGCTCAGTGGCATTCTTATGTGATCGCATTGTCGAAGTCATGATAGTACATTGTGTAGCCACTTGTGCAACAAGGCAGGTAAGGTGACGTTATGAAATATTATTTTCTACTACCAGGTCTCTAGTCTATTCTCATGAACTCTGACCAAGTCAAGTGACTTATTGTGTGGTTTTCTTTTCAGGCCAGGGACGTTTATGGTGAAGAGGGGCAATGTAGTTACCGGCTGGTACAGGGATAGGGACACAGGCTCAGGCTGGCACAGAGAGACAATGACATCACAGACCAGTTCACCAGTAGGCCTGTCCTTTTGCTTCTGGTGTACGTCTGTAAGGGTTAGAGATTGCTTGTTTCATTCCAGACGCTTTTACGCCTATAGGCAGTTACCCAGACAGCAAAATGAAAATGGATATCATCATGTACAAACACCAATCTCCACTGACAGCAATACAACCACAAAATAATTACTCAAGACACATAGTCAGTAACAATATTAAGTGTATATATATTATTTAAACACCAAGATTGCATTTTGTACGTGATGATAGCCTGTTTTGTGATATCCGGAGCATACTGACACTTCCCGAGCCAGTATGAGGCAGTCTGCTGTCGTGCGAGCCGCCTTCTTCTACTTTTGTTTTGTGTATTTATGGGTGTCGCGTTTTATGACCGATGTAGTTTGAGCCTTCTGGCACTCCGTTATACTGTGGGCACGTGGTTTGGAAATTCTATAAATAGAGGTGGAGCGCGCTTCGTCGTCACAACCTGTTTTTCACTGAGTCGAGAGTCATGTCGTCGACAAGCCGGTGCGTAGAAATTATATCAAATATAACATGTATTTTTCCCGTTTGGCAGTTATACTTTTATTTAGGAAAGCTGTTATTTAGTTATATGTGATGACAGACGCCAGCGCTAGTGTAAAATATCCTGTCTTTTTCTTTAAATGTTAGCTGTACGGTATTTTGGCTAGGAGTTAGCAAGCGAGATGTTGTCAGAAGTCTTATCAGATTCACCATTGCGTTGACTTACTATATTAGCGTTTCGTCGATCATCACGTTATCCTCACATCTTGTTGTTACATCCGTGTAACATGTTTGTAGTGCGACAGAGCTCCGTCGTTGGTGTAAGATACGCAAACATATGTTGTTGTTGCTAACTTGTTAGCTTGCCGTTTCGTCACCGTCAGGCGCGGCGTTCAGAAACATAGCTGCCGTTGGGAGTTCAGACCACACAACCAACTGCAATACATGAACGGTGCATCTAGGTTCCTTCGTGGGACGCCTTCTGCCGTAGTCAACCGAAGCTTCGCTCAAGTCCACGAACGGAGCGAATATATATACAGCGCCTGGCTTCGCTCGGTGGACTTTCATTGTGCGTACCTGCTGCTCTCTGGTGTTTTGTGTGGTTTGGGGGAATGTTTGTGTATTCACGGACCGTCACTAGCTAACGTTCACCGGAGCCAGTCCGAGAGTTGAAAATGGCGTGTAACCGCCTGCTAAGCTTTTTCCATCGTCATGACTGGTGGGCTACGTGGCTCAGTCCGGAACTGATACTTTATTGTATATCAAGACACCGACGCGAGTAGACGAGGTGCTGCGTCGCGTGACTCCGACTTGTTCGATGTTGTTGTCTTCGTGCTGTTGTGGTCGCTGTTAGTCGTGTTTTATATGTCTCGGGTCACATGTTGACACGAACCCAAGCCAGCCTTAACCAGTTGTGTGCGTTCTGCCTGCCTGACCACACAAATGGACCACTTGTAGTTGGAGCTGTCAAATTGTAAGACGTGTACAAGAACGTTCACCCAGGCCTTTCTTGACGAGGAATAAAAGTACAGTAAACAAAAATGCAATCCACACACTTCTCTTCATTTCGCTCCACGGTTATTTCCCCTGATGTTTTCATCAGCTATAGCTTCCTGTGAGTGATCTTCAACAAGACACGGCCAGGGAGTGATACAGGTCGCAGTCTGCGCGTGTTTTGAAATGTTTCGCCTTTTCACTGCCCTAGACAAGACTTTCTAGCGGTATGCCTCTTCTCCTCCCTTTCACCTCTTCCAGCCTTTGAGCTTCTTGTTCAGCTTATTAATGCATACATTGTTTTTATTCTCTGTAGCGGAGAGGCTCTGGCCCTTCCCAGAGTTCAGTGTCCCGACCACCCTAATGCCATGCTGGTGGAGGACTACAGAGCAGGGGACATGATTTGCCCCGAATGTGGCCTTGTAGTGGGTGAGTGATTACAGACATGCATACACAGCTTTTGGGCTGCAGAGTTTTTGGTACATTGGCACATACTTGCTCTCTTTCCTTTTTCTGATTTCCATACTGCTTTACACCCCCACCTCAATCTCAACTACTAGCAGTACTATACCAAACATGTACAGTACACGCATACTTAATGAGGTGGAAAGTTAAGCAGACAGAAATGTGGAGTATAGGTGATGAATGGACAATAAAAGGAGAAGAATGAACAGAAGCTTTTGAGAACAAGTATTCAATTTTTAAGGTAAGGAGAAGATTTGAGCACATTATTTTATCCACAGTTAGATGTTGACAATTTTTGTCTCGTCTTGCATTTCGTCGGCACACACTGATACAATAGAAAGCCTTTTAACAGACTAACAAACGGCTGTAGCCGAGCACAGACTTCCCGTCTAACGAGTCCCCTGAGCATCGACCTGGTCAGATGGGATGTACAAGACTGTTCTCTGATGCCCACTGTTCTTGTTCCCATGGCTTTGGCCTGTAAGGGGATGAATGTCACTATTGCTTCTAGATATTAATAGGCTTGATGGATGGTAAAAAGCCTAATAGTATTAATATCATATCTAATCCATGACCCTGCTACACAATTCTAGGAACAGGCCATCATGATAAGTGGGAGGAAAATTGCCCCTGTTCAAATTATTGGCCACTTTCTAATGATATGCCCTGCCTTACTCACTCCCTTTCTTTTTGTATATCCTTGATTTGATGCAATTGAATGGCTAAATAGCTGTTAAGGTGTTTTATTTTGAACATTATATATTTCTGCCTTACTAGATATTACAAGAGAAAGTGACGGGGGAAAAGGGAAGAAAGCGATAGTGGACGGCATGCAACAAAGATCGTTAGCCGGGTTCAGATCCATAATAATGAGAAAACAATATTTGTGATCTAGCCCGCTGATCCTAAAGGACTCCGAGAGGATGTTTTTGTTTGTTTTAGTCCAACAAGAAGAGTGCTTAAACCAAGTTGAAGAAAGGGAGGATAGGTGGATTGACACATTTGACAGTATTTGAATGGGACTTGTGGTCTTGGATAAACAAAGGTGGTAGCATGAGTGAATTCTACTGAATGGCACCATCTGCTGGTTGACTCTCCCAAAGGGATGTAATGCAGCTGGAGAGAACATGGAGTTGAATGCATCTGTTGTGTGTACTTTCTGCAGACTTTTTTTGTGAGATTCATTGTGATTGGTTGGTGTTATTGTTGACACAATACATCACAAGCTATTTTTCTAAACTCCTTTTTCTATATTTGGCATCACATTCTGCTTCTTTTTACATCAATCAGGGTAAAAGGAAAAACTAGTTTCAGAGTAACAACTGAAGACATTGATACAAAAGTTTGAAAAACGGACTTCAATTTTCTTTCCCTTATCTGTAAAGAACGTTAAAAAAAGCCAGCGACAAAGAAAGGAGGTTGATTTTGCATTGTATTTGGTCTATATAAAGCCTACAACAAAGCTCAGAATGTAGATGGTGTTAATGGAGTACTTTATTTTTTAAATTCTGTTGAACCTTTTCCCCCTCAGGCGACCGTGTAATCGATGTGGGCTCAGAGTGGAGGACATTTACCAATGAGAAAGCCACCAAAGATCCATCCAGAGTGGGAGATGCCCAGAACCCACTGCTCAATGGGGGAGACCTAACCACCATGATCAGCAAGGTGAGCGGCAACCATGCCTGTCATTAGTGGAAATGAACCTTGTGTGCAGTGTTTTTCAAAATGACATTCGATCACGGGGGGCTGCCAGGTGGGAAGAATAAGAAAGTGTTTGTATTTTCAAATGGATTTGTCAACTTTCATACTGTTCAACTAGTGATGTAGACTGTCATTACAGATGAAATACCGTATTTTCCGCACTATTGGGCGCACTGGATTATAGGGCGCACTGTCAATAAATTGTCTATTTTCAATATTTTTTCATATATAAGGCGCATTAAGTGACACAAAACAGTCAGATAAGTCAGTCAGTCAAACTTTATTAAACGTGTTCACAGTAACTCACCATTGTGCAAACGTTAATGAGCATATTCACAATAACTCAACATTGTGCAAACTTTATTAAGCGCATTCACAATAACTCAACATTGTGAAAACGTTAATGAGCGTATTCACAGTAACTCCCAAACGTGTTCGGTTGTAACACGTAAAAAAAACTGTCTGATACCGCTAAATAAAACGTTAGCGTATTCACAATAACTCAACATTGTTCAGTTGTAACACGTAAAAAAAACAGTCTGATACCGCTAAATAAAACGTTAGCGTATTCACAATAACTCAACATTGTTCAGTTGTAACACGTAAAAAAAACAGTCTGATACCGCTAAATAAAACGTTAGCGTATTC
>OMOT01076714.1:10041-21919 GCA_900312575.1 Acanthochaenus luetkenii | reverse complement strand
CCTCTCCATGATGAGCTGAGTCTGATGAGGAGCACCTTCAGCCACAGACTCATCCTACCACGAAGTAGGACGGAGCGCCTTAGGCGTTCCTTTGTGCCTACAGCCATTGGACTGTTCAACACGGTCAACAAGTGACCAGCGACCCCCCCACACACACACACACCCGCCACCCTGCACTATGTTGCACATGGAGATTACACATCTCTGGACTATATCATGGGACTCAACTATCCCACACAGGACTCAATTTAGTGATACAGTTGTACATTTGTATTATGCTTTATTTATAAGTGCCCACTTTTGTTATTGTTACCTGCTATTACCTGTGTCTTTTATTTCATTTCCTATTGCCTTCCCCATTCTGGCACTGTGTTGCCAATTGCTGCTGTAACACCTGAATTTCCCCTAGGGGATCAATAAAGTGCATCTAATCTAATCTAATACGGGAGCGCCCCAGGGCTGTGTTTTGAGCCCCCTGCTGTACTCCCTGTACACGCATGACTGCGTCGCCACTTTCGACTCCAATTCCATCGTCAAGTTTGCTGACACAGCTGTGGTAGTCCTGATCTCCAACATCGCCTACCTGGAGGAGGTGGAGGGTCTGACTCGTTGGTGTCAGGACAACAGCCTCCTCCTGAGGATTTGTTAGTGGACAACGGGAGGAAGCAGGTGAGAAACTACAGCCCTCTAAACATCAAAGGGTCCCCGGTGTAGAGGGTGGACAATTGTAAATACCTTGGCATCCATATCACAGAGGACCCATCATGGTCACTAAACACAGATGCTTTGGTGAGAAAGTCACGACAGAGACTTTACCACCTCAGGCGTCTGAGAAAATTCAGAGTGTGTCCACAGACACTGCAGAATTTCTACACAGAACATCACCGCCTGGTATGGGAGCAGCACCATGCAGGACTGCAAGGCCCTGCAGAGAGTGGTACAGTCTACACAGGGGGTGCATTCCCTCACCTCCAGGACATCTTGCTGGACAAAGACTAAGAGAATCAAGAAGGATCCCAGCCACCCGGATAACGGTATCTTCTCTCAGCACAGTGCACTTTATACTTATATAATTCTATATACTGTGAATATACATATCTATATTGTTTGATCACACTTTTTTTTCCATTTAACTGAACTGTACAGTACATTCCATCCTTGTATATATTTGACAGCCCATTCCACTGTTGTATATATTTTGCCTTTTTTACATTATCTTTGTTTTATATTGGCACACTTAGGGAGTCGGCAACAAAGCATTGCACATTTTAATACATTTTTAATTGTACTATATTTGTCACACACATGCACACACTGTGAAATTATTTGGATTAGGGGTAAAGTGCTTTGATCAAGGGCACGACAGCAGGCTCTGGCACCTGATTCTGACTCCTACAACCCTCCGGTTGTCAGCTCACATCTTGCCAGATTGTTTCCCCGTCTGGCTTGGGATTCGAACTGGCAACCTTCCAGCTACAAGCCCGCTTCTCTAACCTCTGGGCTACCTACCGCCCCCATTAAAACATTGAACACATTTTACTTGTTGAGTATGTGACAAATACACTTTTATTTAAATTTGATTTCATTTATCATAGCATAATGACATCTGATTAAATCTAAAAATCACTGACAAATTCAGCTAATCATAACATACAAAATACTTGAAATTCCAAAGACAATTGCAATCATGCAACGTCATGGAATAAAAGTAAGAGATCCCAGCAACTTATAAACTTCCCTGTTGAGAAGAAATTAAGTGATGAATTAATACTGTTCTGGTCCTCAGCCTTACAAAAATGAATACAATTGGATTTTAAAAGCAAAATAATTATTTAACTACGATAGCATTATGTTAGTCTATAAGAGCATTAAATGTAAATAGAGGGTATTTGGGCGTTAAATTAGCCAAGATGGAAAAGCAAGTCTGTCAGCCTCTTTTTGAGCCAGGAAAAACACTGTTATAAGGTCTCATTCATGTCCACCATATTCTTGAACTGAACCCTGATTTAAAAAATGCTTAATATCTACAATGTCATTAACTACATCAGACTTCACCCTATTGATAATCTGAAGAGGGACTGGGATTCATATTTTGGTGTAGTCTTGGGTGATGACTCCGTTTTCGACTATATACCTCATACGCTTGTTACACATTACACTTTGTTACTATTTTGCACTTCTGGTTAGATGCCAAATTACATTTAATTGTCATAGTACTTGTACTCTGTGCAGTGACATAAATTTGGATCTAATCTAATCTTGTGCTAAATGTGGTGCGTTACAGGTGAAAATAGTACAAAGGTCCAGCCTGCTGACTTTATGCACAAGTTCTTATCTTCTAGTATCTTTAATGCTTTCTCTGACATGTTTGGAGTTAAATTGGCCCCCAACCTAATTTGTGCCCTCTTCAGCCTACCTACGGAGGATTCTTGTATCTCCTTGCCAGGCAGGGCCTGTGCAATTAAAGCATTTTCCATACTCCTCGTGAGCCGCTTGACGTGGAAACAGCGCTCACCTAAATGTTTTGTCCATTGGGTCAAACATGTTATGTATTTCTTAAGGGACTTTTTAGAAAATATGTTTCTATTCCAAAGATTATTTTCTGTTATGGGATGGACAAAAGTTTTCTGAATCTTAAGATATGAAAACTCATATCTCTGAAAGGTTGATGACTAACAGTCTTAAAGTCAAACTATAAAAAAACTACTGTAAAATCGGCAGATGCCACACAATTTACAACTGACAACTTGGAAACTTGTCAGTTGTGGTTGTAGATGTTTGGTTGTGAAATCCAGGTTCAGTCCTAGTGCATTCCAGGATCACTTACAGTAAGTGTTGCAGTGGCTCTTATCTAGACATTTAGATCAGGACATGTGTGCTATAACTGTTATCTTATGTGTGGGCTGGGGCCAAATGATGAACTTTCATATTGCGACCACAGCTAAATGAATTGGAATGAAATGAATAAAAGGGAAACATCAGTTGAGGGCAAACATACATACATATATATATATATATATATATACATATAGTGGCAGACGGAGGGAGTTTAAGAGGGGAAGGTGGAAAGAGGGGCAGTGCGGACAGGTTCCTCTAGGGGCGTTCGGGCCCAGGGATAGCCCTCCCATTACTCAGCAAGATGAGAGACAGCTGAGGAAGGTTAAAGGGGAAGGGCAGGGCCAATCAGAGCCGAGTGCGGGCCCCTTTAAGAAGAGGCGGAAATAGAGTGAGTGTGTGTGACCCGTGGTGAAGAAGTGGACTCTGTGCCTAACCGCTGACTGTTTGTACCGAGGGACACGGTAAATAAAGCTGTGTTCTGATCGTAAACCCCGTTGTGGACATTTGTCTCTGTCATCTCCGGCCCGGTGGACACTCAATTACCACGGGTGTGCCACTATATACATATATATATATATTGCCTGGGGACTTTGACACTACTCACAGCAAACTTGGTACTAGTCTAGAAAGGGAAAAAGATGAAGACTGATTGGTGGATTGACACTACGTACATCAAACTTGACTGTTGCTGTAGAAGTGATGTGGGCAGTGCTGCCCCCTAGCTGCTCTCTGAAGCAGTCGGTGAAGGGCAGCAGGAGGCCCATGGCCAGGATCCTGGAGCATAGCCTCTCAGCCTCCTCCGGTTCCTCCTGCTCCTTCTTGAGGAAGAGCTTTTCCAGGAGTGTTTGACCTGGACATATAGAAAAGAAAGGGATTAGATGTTACATATCGCACATTCATAGAAGAAAACTGCATCTCCAAAAAAGGGAGGGATGACAGAAAGACTTAACTCTAATCGCACTAGTTTATGTAATGAACCCAACCTCTGTTTTGTGGAATTTTTTGTGTGCAAATAATGACATTCGCTGAAATCACTGATGCCCTGGATACAATATTATAAAGGTCACCATTGATACCCCGTAGGGATCAAAAGTTTCATCTCATCTTAAAGCTCATGTGTGTAGAATATTTTCTAGAAAAAAGAAACCATAGCAGTCATTTATTCTGTGTTGCTTTCAATGTGTTTATTATATGTCTCCCTGTTTTTTGTCTACAAATAACCAACCTGTGATTCATGAAAAATGTACCACCCCTCGATTTTGTGCGTACTATCAGGAGTATCTGAGGATAAATACCAATTGTTGGTAAATTGGTTTGCATATCTGCTGTTCATCAGCACAGATAGATTATCTGACAACCCCATAAATGACATGCTGCTTTAAAGCTACTACAGGTAGAATGACATTTTCCGACAAACCTGCCAGTGTGTCATAGGGAAAAAAAGAAAATCTAATAAAATAAATAGGTATTTCCTATGTTTGCTGAAATATAAAGTTCAATAAAACACTGAAATTCTAGTATACTTTTGGAACCATGATAATTAGAAATAATTTGTTATTCTTTAAGATTTTTGCCTTTTCTTGACAGTAGAGACAGGAAATATTGGGATAGAGAGGGGGCATGACATGGGACTAGGGTCCCTGGCCGAATTCAAACCTAGGACGTCACAGGTACAGTACATTATATTATATATGCCTTGATCAGGACACCCTTAAATATTACTCTTAAGATACGGTTTTGTTAAAAGGAAGCTTAGAAAGAAGATGGTTTATTATTATCCAATCACAAACATGCATTAACATACAGAGTGTCTTGATAACTTTCCCAAAAATATCAGGCCGCTGCCAGATACAGCAAATACAATGAGAAATGTCTAAATGTTGTAAATGAAATAAATATATGCTAATGCACTGGTGCTCATTTTCTTATCTCCAGTTAAAGAGCTTTTGCAGTAGACAAAATTTTATTTTTGTTGACCAATCAAATGACATTTTAGTTAGTGAGTGATTGTCTTCATTGAATCGCTATGGCAAGACAAAAATCTGACTACATATAAAATACTAAGATTTGAAAGGGTGTGAAAATTGACAATGCTGTTACTGGAGATGTGTGGCATTCTATTATAATCTTATTCCCAATGTTTCCTTGTTTGTTTGTCACAATAAAGAGCACAGTAATGTATTATCTTTCTACAACTGATGGTTATCAAGTTGATAAGCACACTGAGGATTTCTCCAGTAGAGATCAGAGTCTTAATGCTGAAATGTGACATTCCCTGTATACAGATTCAAATGTATTCAACCCGCTCATTCTAAGGTTAATTCTGTTCATCCATTATTTAAAGAGTAACTAAACCCCACCTTCTATGGAGTGGTAACAGGTGGTGATATCATCTAGCACCCATTTTCAGTAGCATGCTTTTTACCTTTAGATGTCAGGTTTTACACAGATTTTGGTTTGGGGTTTAGTTACTCTTACAGCATCCATTCACTCTGTGCCATTGATTCAACACTAGTTAGTAGCTGGACAAAGGGCCTAGTGTGTTGGGGTGTAACAGGTCAGAAAACTCATGGTTTGGTTCTCATTATGGTTTTGGGATCACGGTTTCGCTTCGGTATGTACAATATATCTGGTGCACTTGGGAGGGGGAATACAATTGCAAATTCCAATTTACACAGCGTATTTATTTGTAAAATCTTAAGTTTGCTTTGAAGTAAATGTTTTTCACTGAAAATGTATGTCCAATATAACAAAATCAACAGACTTTACCCTTCCATCTACTTTTTCAAAAGTAAATACGTCACTTTGCCATTTGTTATTATAAAATATCTTTGCATTGTAGGATATTTCTAGTTAGCTTATTTACTGTGTTATTCACTGTAATGTACAATATTTACTTTCCTGACTGAAGCAGAGAATGTAACAGAATTTGAAAAGTGCTACACAAGTAAAGTTGCTTAAAGAATAAGTTCGCTATTTTGGACCTTAGACCCTATTTGCGGAATTTCTACCATGCAACTGACGCGTAGAGACCATAATTTCACTGATCGGTTCTACAGTTTTCCTGCAGGCTCTCACTGGGCTACAATAGAATACAATTGGGCAATTGTAAATGCATTGGAAAAACTACAATAAATGTGCTTTTCCGAGATGGGAAGTTCAGAGTGTATTCTTACAGGTCTCAGTATGCTCTCCTTTGCAATATATCGCAATCTGAAATTTTGTACGTGTTTGGCATGGCTTGGACATATGTATTCCCCTGGTGCTTGTTTTCTCTGCTCCCATGGAGGAATATGTTTCGGGAGCGTGAAGTGCTGACTATTAAAAAACATACAAATGAATGCAAGTTACTTTTCCAAGAAAATATTTGAATATGTAAATGAATGATTTCAGACAGAAAAAACTAATCCACATCCTAGATTAACAGAGGGGCTAGGAGTACACTGCAAAAATACATTTATAATCCTTTCAAAGAAAATACAGCTAGAAACCATCAATGGATCCATCAATCGTACTTCCTTCTCGAAAGAGAAGTACAGACACCAGCGCTTTCACAACAGGGCCTACAGAAAATACTGCACAGTTGATGAAAGAAAAAGGCTTAATGATGCATAATATTTCAAAATACTGGAGAGACTGCAGGCTGCAAACTTGGATGAACTGTTTCAGAAAGAGGAAATCCTATATCATAAGGACTGCTATGCCACTTTCACCAGTTATTTACATCTCAACAGATTAAAAAACAAAGTTGACAATGCAAGCAAAAGCTCAGAGTACAGAGGCTTGCTCCAGGGCCTGCACAACAATTTTGGCTGGAACTGTTCAGTTGTGGCTGGTGAGGATCAAGTTGTGCTACAAACTCCACCTGTATAATCAAGCAGGTTATGCAGCTTTTTCTTGAACCAAGTCTTGTGTACCATGTAACTGCCAGCATCAACGTGGAACTCAGAGCAGCTGAGAGTACCTTTCCCAGACATCCAGTAGTGTATTGACTGCACCATTCGTGCCACATTTAAGTTCCTCTGTAACTATTTCAATGCACACCAAGTTGTCCTCATGTGAAGTGTCATCACTGGTATGGTCCTCAGAAAAGTAGCATTTAAGGTGGTACGTTGCATCTGCCGCAAATAGGTCACCGACCACTGCTATTCTACACTTCATTGTATAGTCACTTCCAGCAGCCTTAAGATACTTCCATTGATGCCACCAAGTAGTTTTTTCTCTTGTCTTTGTCTGACAGAAGATACAGAGATCAAAGTTGGCTGCTTTCACATCACTTCCAAGAACTGTTCTGTGTTCATGTTGGGTGCTTGAGGAAGCCTCTGTACTCTCTGAACTTGTGCTTGCATTATAACTTTGTTTTTCAGTCTGTTGACATATAAAGAACTGGTGGAAGTGGCATATCAGTCCTTATTATACAGGATTTCCCCTTTCTGACACAGTTCATCCATGTTTGCAGCCTGCAGTCTCCATTCTTTTGAAATGTTCAGCATCATTAAGCATTTTTCTTTCATCAACTGTCTGCAGTATTTTCTGTAGGCCTTGTTGTAAAAGTTTTCGGATTAGATTTTTTCGAGTGTCCTTTTGGCACAGAAGACAAAGATTCCAATCAGTGCTGGTGTCTGTACTTCTCTTTCGAGAAGGAAGTACGATTGCTGGATCCATTGATGGTTTCTAGCTGATCTACATTCTACACTTTCTGAAGCTCACACCTACACAGAAAGGGATGATTAGTTACAGTATTTACAAATATATATACTGTACATAACCGCAAATTACCGTCTAAAACATTATGTTATTCCAATGGAATGCAAATAGACAGACAGATAGCATGTAGATGGACAGACAAGACGCGCAGCTGTATATTGCTGTTAGGAAGCATTGTTATGAAGAGGGTTATAGACACCTAGATTTGATGACTTGCTTATGATTCCAACGTCACCCAGAAGATGTCAAATTACTTTCTTTAAAATAGATGACTTCCACAATGTATCTCTTGCATCTTTCATTTATTAACAGCAAATCTTACAATATAATATGTAGGGGAAATACAGACGGGAAATGAAGTCACATATAAAGCTACGTTGTAACGAAACACAGATACAGGAGATACATTTGCAATATTTTTGCAATATCAATATCAATAATATCCTCAAATTTGTGAGCCCAGTATATTCCTTGCCCTCAAAAACAAATGTTTAGACAACAACATCATGTGTCTAGCACATATAGCTCCAATTTTATGTACATTTAAAAGTATATGTGGTATATTGAAAAAACCATAATCCATAATTTGCACAACGCTTCAAATCAAATGTCATCCAGACTGGGGGTGACCAGAAGGGACAAATAAAGACATCTGGCATGGATGACCGCTTCTAACATTCCGCTCTCCCTAATAGGGCTGAGTATTGCCACTGATTTCCTGAATCGATTCCGATTCACAAAATCCCGATTCGATATCGATTCGGTTAGGGATATTTCTGTTAGAATAGCAATTTTGGTTGGATATGAAAAAGATTCTCAGTGAATTAATGCTGTAAATTGTACAAGGAGGCATTTTTTAAAAGATAGGTCTCGGTATTTTATGAATCGATATCAGATCATTCAAATGAAGATCGATTTTAATCTTTTTTAAACACAGCCCTACTCCCTAACATGACTTTTTCCGATTTATTTCCTAGTCTACTACAAATTTGGCCCAATCGTCACCAAATTTGTGTAGCATTTCTGCACTAACACAAAAAAATGCCCTGTCTACAGATATCAGTCTGTCCAAGTAATTGAATAAGTCTAAAGTCCCTATAATAGAGTGAGATAGTGACACTGGCAAACTATTTAGACTATATCTGTAATAATGGTGTTGAGCTAAATGCTGTATACACAAATATACCAGTCACAGAATGGATGGCCATAGAATGGGAGTAACAGCATCTGCAAATTGACTTGGTAAGTATTAAATAATACTGGGCCTTTAGAGAGAACCCTTTCCACAGCCTGTTCTGGGTAAAGGGTTTGGCAATAAAATGTATATTACTTGTATCATATGAAAAACTTGTGACAATAATTGAACAGGAGGGAATAAATTACCTGCTGAAGAGGTTGCATCACCACAGGCACAAGCTGGCATAACTGATTTGATAGTTTGATACTTTGCTAGTATTAAATTATGTATTATTTTTACTTTTACTTTTATTGATTGATTACTTTTTAGCTTGGCAACAGATGCAAATTCAAATGAGCTTTATTGGCATTACAAGCTCATTTTAATTTTGGCATTCAAATGTTGGCAATATAGTCTTAGACACATGTACAGTTTGTGAAAATGTACTCCATAACACTGCTGTGCAGAAATGCTAAACATTAAATCATAATGATAACTGTGTTCCTCTATTGCTCACTGGGAAATCGTTTTTTCTCTTGCCACCTCCATGGGAGGTCAGAGGTCAAGGTCAGCTACAGAACAGCACCTCTGGAGCTGGTAGGGATTAATTGTCTTGCTCAAGGACACTTCAGCCCAATCCTGCTCTCTACTCACCAGTGAAGATGTCCTGAAAGCCGCAGGTAGAAACCTGCCCACAGGAAGACCTTCTGGTAGCACAGATGGGCTGGCTGCCTCCTCCTCTGTATCCCCCCAGGTACTCTCCTGACCCCCCGGAGCCTCCTCCATCCTCCTCCCTGCTCCTCAGCCTCTTCTCCAGCTCGAGCGCATCCGTCCAGTCAGCAGAGCGGCTCAGCGGCCTGGCAAGGCTTTGAGAGCACTGTCTACGGACTCGCTGGCGCTCAGCCACCGTCCTGTTAACATTTACAATCTAATAAACATTCCTTTAAAAGTACATACAATTACACATTACAAGGTCCAGTACAATCTAATCTAATCATGTTTATTTATATACAAGCATGTCTCAACATTACATTGCACCATATATACCGGTAAATACTACATTATACACATATTATATAATGTACTACATCATATACATTCTACACTACATCATATACACCATATACTACGTCATATACATACTGCACACAAACACATCCATGGGCAATTTAGAGTCTTCAGTTCACCTGACCTGCATGTCTTTGGACTGTGGGAGGAAACCAAAGCACCCGGAGGAAACTCGCATGGACACGGGGAGAACATGCAAACTCCACACAAAGGACCAGGGTGGAGATTCGAACCCACAACCTTCTTGCTGTGAAGCAACAGTGCTAACCACTGAGCCACCACCGAAACAAACAAAAACATAAAAAAGGCTTTTAAACGCCATTTGAATGATTGTGGGCTGTCTGACAAAACTATATAAAGAATTTAAATGGCATTTCTTGGTATATTATTTGAATCAGCCTTGGTCAAAGACAGTGTCTGATTTCCCCAAGAAAGTTATCAACAAATAGATCTATTTCATAATTTAACAAGGTGGATGAAATCACTCAACCCTGTCTTACATCACCTGCTGAAAGCAAAATCTAATCCAACTTGATGTTGAAATGTATTTAAAGTGCTGATATGCGTTACAAGGTAGAGTCAAATCAAAGATATATATATATATATGCTGCAATGCTACAGGTAGATTGTTACCTGTGGCGGTGTTGGTGGGCTCTGCGCAGGGACAGGGGGCTGTGGGAGGGGGACAGCGTTTGTCCTGGGGAGCTGAGCTGCCGGGTGGTGGTCTTGATATAGGAGGGGAAGATGGGGGGGTAGGGTTTGACTGTGGGGCCGGAGGCAGAGGATGAAAGGGTGGACTTAACTAGATGTGTGGCTAACATGGGGCTCTCCTGGGGAGGCCACTGGGTGAAGCAGACGCTGCTCTTCCTGCGCTGCTGGATGGAGGGGGAGTGATCGGGTTCGGACCCAGCGCTCAGGCAGTCCTCCAGGGACTCTCCACTGGTCCCTGGGCCCAGCAGACCCTCACCTTCTTCAGACAATGTCCCTGAGCTCAGCCCCTCTCCTGGTTCATGACTCCTGGAGTCTTCACTGTGACTGTGTACAGGAGGAGGTGGCACCTCCAGGCCAAGTTCTGCCTCCCTCTGGTTTTCACCTCCTTCCTCCTCCTGCTCCTCTGGGGCTTCCACAGCACTCGCAAACGAGGTTGTGAGATCAGGGAAGCTGTTAGCACTGGTTGCATTGGTGACAGGGCTGACTGCTATCCCCCCATTGGTCGCCGTGGTGTTGGCTGTATGAGGGGGCTGCTGCACTCGAGCACACTGTTCCTTTGTCCCTGTGGCAACACAAAGAGAGGCCTCTTTCTCCTTCTGCTCCTCTCCATTAAGCTGCTTTATGAGATGATGATCCTCCTCCCTCCCCTCCTGCTCCTCTGTGTTGAAGGGGAGATTTAGTGTTGGTGGCTGGCCATTAGGCCTTGCAGAGCTAGAGAGAGTCCCTGTCTCTAGGAATGACAGTGCATCAGATCCCATCTCTAACTCTGGGGTCAGCTTCAGCAGCTCAGGAGGAGTTAATTCAACCTCTGTTCCTCTATTCTGCTTTCTCCCAACTCCCCCTCGCTCCTCCTCTCCTCCAGCCCCGTCTGTGATCGAGTGAATCCCCCCCTTCTGCTTTTGGTGCTGGAGCCTGATGGTTTGCTGGATGTCTGCTAGCATATCCTGATGGTCAGCTGCTGAGTGGAAGCTGTAGATATCAGTGTCTGACCCTGAGTTCCCTCCTTTCTGCTCCCCCTCCTGTGTGGGAGAGGTTGCTTTTGTTGATGCTGCCTGCTGCTCCTCCTGCTTTCTCTGTCCTCCATCCTTTTTCTCTTGCTCAGTTTTATTTTTCCTCTCAGCAAAAGCAGCATCTGTGTCTGACTGTCCCAGTTCATCTGCAGACAGGTCTGGTGTTTTGGTACCCAGAGAATAAGCGCTGTCCAGTACATAATGTTGAGATGCTAAAACGTCCTCTTTTGAGCTGGTTGTTGACGAACATTCTCCTCCTTTCCCCTTGAGGTTGCTCTTTCTCTTCCGGATGGAGAATACGGATGACTTGGACTCTTTGTTTTTCTTTTTGCCTGGCCCTGTACCTTGTCCCCCCCCCCCTCCTCCT
>OMOT01076714.1:0-10009 GCA_900312575.1 Acanthochaenus luetkenii | reverse complement strand
TTTGTCATGTCTCCACCTCCCTCTCTCCATCCCTCATCCAGTGCAGGGTTGCTCCCATCTCCCGATGCTGCTGCAGCAGCTGTAGCTTTCCGTAGCTTAGCCTCCTGGTTGCCCATGTTGGTGGAAGGCGTCTGACAGCAGCCTGCTTCTCCTCTCAGACCATGCCTTGGACAGCTTCTCCTGTCTGGGAAAGCTCCCAGCCGCTTGTGCCTGCGGGAGGTGTCTTGGCCTAATCTGCGCTTGTGTGTAGATGAGTTCTGGTGGAGAAGGTGCTGTTGAAAGTGCTTTTTATCTCTGTTGTGCGACAATTTCTGTTGTTCCTCGTCGTTTTCTGGTGACGAAGGCTGGAGCAGCAGTGATGTGGACGCTGATGCGGGAGAGACGTACAGCTTGCTCACCCTCCTCTCCTTTCTCTCTCTTTCCTCCCCTCCCCATCTGCATAATGGAGTGACGTAGGCTGCATGCTCAGTGGAGCTCTGGCAGGAGAGCAGACTGGGAGAAGTGGGGAGGGACTGGGATGGTGGTGGGGGCTCAGGGGAAAACAAAGCCAGGCTTGGTGGAGGCAGTGGCAAAGAGAGCTGAGAGGAATAATGATGCTGCTGGCTACTGTGCTGCTGTGCTGGTGGCGGAGGAGAGTGGAGACGGGGGTGGAGCTGAGATTGTGGATCCTTCTCTGGGCTGGGTAGGGTCACATATTGTGGTCGGCCGCTGCCACTGATGATGCGTTTCCTCACAGCATTTGCCATGATTCTCAGACTCCTACCTACATTACCCAGAGTGCTGTGTGAGGGACAGCCTCTGATCCCGTCTCTAAAGGGAGCTCTCCTTTACTGTTGGAACCTGGGTCTCGACTGTGTGGATGACCTTAATCTAACACTAAACAGAGACACATTATGGATACCCTATAATTAATAATACTACTAGATCCTAATAATATAATCTAAATATACAAATAATACTTGATCCTCAATTGTGGTGAGGGAAAGAATACACCAATTAATTAATCTATATAATAATCTCATCATTTACCATTTTCCAGAGCAACTATCAATAAGTCCATTTTTGGGCGTGTTAAAAGGAAAAATCTACCCTAAAACAGTAACACTGTGATAAAACAAATAGCTATTGCTGCTGTGCCTTGTATTTCTGGGCCCCATTTTGTTGTTTGGTGGTGTATTTTCACGTCAAGATAATTCCAGCACAGCTACAATTCCTTTAAGGACTTAACACCCTCCCTCAACAACTACTGTCGGAGTGCACTTAAGCAAGGAAATTACCCCTCAAGTGCTCTAGTGGAGCTACCCAGTGGCCAACAATATAAGACTCTGGTTGTGCCGAGTAGTGAGTATGAATGTGTAAAAGTGTATGACGCATGTTTTTATTTCAAACGCAGCATGCTCAGTCAACCCTGAGTAAAATCTTACTTTGTGTATTGTCTTGGTTTGTTGTTTATTGTCTCAATAGCCTTTATCATCAGCATCAACACCCTAACAAGACACACAAAAATCACACGCATCATGTTCAAATGTATAGACCCGGCTACTAATCCGTAGATAAATAAAACCAAAGTTGAAACTGTTGGTGGAGAATTCATCCTTGGCATTTTAAGAGTCAGATTAACCCTTCAAAGACATAATATGCAAGTTATTCTCTTACTTTACTTGTTTCTGGACATGGATTCACTTTATCCTGTTGATAAAAGATGCTGCTGCTCTGATGTCCTCCCTGCAACCTGAACAAATGTTAGACCTGCTGTAGAAGTCAAATGAACCATGCTGAGAGCAAAAAGATCTAACTATTTATCTGTCAACCATACATGGATTACAGCTTTTTTTTTCTCGCCTTTAGTGCAGTTTGAGGTTGCCCTACTTTTTGGTTGATTCTATTGTTTTACTTTTACTGTCGTACTTCTTATCTATTTATATTTTTAATAGTATTTTATCTTATCATATATTTGTACTCTAGTGGCTTTATACTGTTTTGTCAACACATACTGTGGTGTTGCTGCAATGTATTTCATTGTAATGACTGGGTCAACCCCTGTTGTTTTTAAATGTGCTATCCAAATAAAGGTGACTTGACTCGACAGCCTGCAGCTCAGAAAAGGACTGTCTTCTGGAAATATATCAAACCATACCTTTGATTACACTGATTCGTCAGACAAAAAAAAGGAAACTGATGTTCCAAATCATATCAACACAAAAGGCTTTGCCTCAGTGGCTGATACCTCATTTAGCTGAATCCTAATGCCGAAAAGGTTTCCTTTATTCAACTAAATCCACATTGCTAAATGTATAATGTAGCCTACTTGCAGCCATTGTTTCCTAATACTTACATGATAATGGAAGATAACCACAGCCATCTCTGTTCCTGTCAATCAGCTGCTGATGAGTCCCACCTGCTGGGGTCAATGTTCATGTTACTTGAACTCTGCAGGGGTGGATCCAGTCCCAGGGGTCAGGTATAAGCCTTGCTGCCAATTTTGCCAGGTGGCCGACGATGATACTGCAGCCTAATTACATTATTATAAAAGGCAGTCCTCTATATCCATTACATTTATTTTAATAATGATTTCTATAAGAAGGAGAATCCAACTCACATTGTATTGAAGCATTTTTGTAAATCGTTCGCTCTGACTCAGTCGATCCTGGTATCAGATAAGTAGCATCATAGTTTATAGAATCAATGATCATTTTAATGTGTTTTGTACCAGGAGGGTTTTTAGGAACACATGTAACTGTCACAATACGGTAAAAATCAGAGCTCTCATCAGTTGATGATTTGTTTCAGGAACAGATAAATAACGTTGACTGGTCAATTCTATTGAACTGCGCTAACGTAGACGATGCCTAGTAAGCGTTCAGAACCAGGTTTTTTAAAGTGATTAATACTATGGCTCCCATTAAATAGGTTAGATTAAAGCAGAGGTCCAATCCATGGATTAACAGAGTGATTCTCAAGGCAATAGAACTAAGGAAAAAGGCCTTTAAGGAATACAAAAACTCACAAGATCAGTTTGGTTTTATTGTCTGATTATATTAACAGTATAGGAATGAAGTGTAAAGAATGATTGACATTACCAAGAAGAGTTTTTATATGGATACAATTAGGGATGCACGATATTGGATTTTTTGCCGATATCCGATATGCAGATATTTTCCAACTCTCTTGGCTGATTGCCGATGTGGATACCGATATGTGCGCGCATTTTTTTCCACCTAATTTCAGAGAACATCAACTCTCCTGTAGTGGAATAAACACATTATTATGCCTACTCTTATCGTGATGGCCCACTGGCAGATGCAGACATACAATGCTTTTTAAAATGCATACATTCACAGGGCTAAATAAGAAAACTATACTTCAACTTATGTTATGTTATGTATGTAAAACATGCCACATTCTTTATTTATGTAACATTTTATTTCAAACACAACTGTAAGAGTCATCTTACTTAAACAGGCTTGGATTATGCTCTCCCTGAGACAGTCCTGATAATAGCCACAACCAGGGCAAATTCTACCCATTTCACAAGTTGCAAGACACATTTTAAAAAATCACACTCAGGTGGTGAAGTAAGCGGTGCACTTGATGCATGGGTTACTCCTGATTGGTCTAAATCTCATGCTATGAACACACACACACAAACGGACACATATGTCACGTATAGAAGCAGCTGCGCTGCTTAAACATGTAATCCCGGTCCACAGGGATCATGTGAAAGTGCATTGTACAACTGTACATCAATTAAAGCCAACTGAAAGGACATAAATAGGCATGTTCATGAGTCTCTTTTTCACAGTGTTGAATGAGCTTGGTGGTCCTGGTTGTATTTTCTGCCTTTATCAAAGAACTGGAGAAGAGGCTGCTGCAGGTCGTTTCATCTCACAAATTCATCATAATGGTCGGGTTGACAGCTCTTCAGATGGGTAACTAACTTGGTAGAGTTGAAGGAATGCGACGCGACTCCTCCTCGCATGACCGACACCGAGCAAGCATTGCAAATAGCAACTTTGGCATCTATTTCTGACACTTTCAAAAACTTCCACATCGCAGTTTGTTTTCCCTCTTACATGCTCAAGGCAGTAGACGTGATGATGAGAGCAGCAGCTGCACACCCTCGTGCCGGGGACATGGCGTCGAGCATTCAGTCTAGCATTTGGGGATTAACTAAAGCGTCTCTTTTTTGGCAAGTCATATAGGCAGAAATTACATTTCTGATGATAAGCCAATAGTTCATTTTGAAGCCATTATGGGCCGATAACGATGTTGTGCCGATATCATTGTGTATCCCTAGATACAATCTCAGAGCATACCTGTCAACCTTCCTGTTTTTCCCGTTTAAATAATTTTCCTTTTTTTTTTTTTACTTTCTTATATATTGTGGCGGACAGAGGGAGTTTGGGTGGAGAGGAGCAGTGTGGGCAGGTGCCTTTAGGGGCGCTAGAGCCCAGGGACAGCCATCCCTCTACTCAGATAGAACGAGAGGCAGCTTGGAAGGGGAAAGACAGGGCCAATCGGGGCCAAGAGCAGGCCCTATAAAAGAGTAGGGAAGAGAGGCATGGAGAGAGTGATTCATGAGGAAGGAAAGTGAGTCGAGAGTGAAGAAGTGTGGGCTGGAAGGCGATAGAGAGAGTGAGTAAGGTAGTGAGTGAAGTGAGGTGTGGAGTGAGAGAGGGAGTAGGAGTGAGCAAATGGAGGACCAGGGAGAGTAGATGCCGGAGCGAAAGAGGGGGTATGCTGTGTGCCCAAACCCCTGACCGTCCGAGGACCCTGCTGGTGCCGAACCTGTGCTTGGACTACTGGCCTTCTCCTGCATTGACCCCGGACTACCTCAGAGACTGCTCTTATACCCATGGACTCTGCTGACTGTTTGTATATGGGACGGTAAATAAACCTGTTTCTGATCGCTAACCCCGTTTGGACATTGTGTGTTTCTCATCTCCGGCAGCGGTGGAGACCCCGTTAGAGAGACGGGTGCCACAATATATATAAAAGGTTGGCTGACTACATTCCCCTCCTTTACATCAGGTGGCAGTATAAAATTAGCTGTAACAGCTAGTGACGAGAAGTCATTCAATCAAACAAGAATACAAGGATGGATGAACGTGAGAGAGATGGTGAAGTACCTGCCAAAAAGGCAAAAATGTGCAAGTATCTCTCCAAATGGGAGGACGTTTACCCCTACTTAATGAAGAGCAACGTCGGTCAAAGTCATGCTTTTTGTAAAATATGTCACACAAATTTTAGTGTTGTACACAGAGGAAAAAGCAACGTGAGCCAGCTATGACAAATCTGCCAAGCATAAGCGCGCCCAAGAGGCTCAGAAACATGCCAAGCCAATGACTGCATTCTTAACTAGAAACATGTTCCCCGACTCTGCCATCGCTCGGAAGTACTCAGCAGGGGAAACGAAAGCCATGCAACTCATTAAAGGTAATATATGGCTACGTTAAATCTAGTTAGCTAGCTACTGCTACTACTGCAATAGACTATTGCTTCAAAATAAAAGGACAATCTAGTTGAGTCCTTGCTAATGTTCCCATGTTGTAGCCTAATTACTGGACACATTTGCTTAACAGGTGCCATAGCTGTGGAGCTTGATGAGGACGTAACAAGTATATGTACATTTCAGCCTTTTTCATTGTTGTGCGACGAATCGAAAAACCGACAAAGAATTTGTCATACTTGCAAGAGTGTATGATGAGTCCAATCTTGAGGTGACAACAAAGTTCCTTGAAATGCCCATATGCAATGTGGGTAATGCTGAAAACGTATATGAAAAGTTGTCCAAAGCATTGAGGTGAGGGAACTACCTAGTGTCGACCTAGTTTTCATTTAATTATAACAGCTAACGTTAGAGTATTTTTATTTCAGTTTCATTTGATCAAAGTTTATATAGCAGCTTTTGTCAGAGAGGTTATTTTGTGGGCATATTTTTGTTTTTCTGTTTCCAATAGCAAAAGAGGCATTCCATGGGAGAACCTCATTGCCTTCAACTCAGATAATGCAAGTGTGATGAAAGGCACACACAATTCAGATATTAGCAGACTAAGCTCCTTAGTGGTTAGCACTGTCGCCTCACAGCAAGAAGGTTCTGGGTTCGAATCTGAAATGTTTGGCACTATCTAATGCATTTGTTATTTATTTATATTACTCTGTTGTAGAACTGTGAGAACCTTCTATGAAGCAGTTCTGCAAAATATGTTTACCTCCTTTCCACTCGACTCAACTCCTGAAGGACCAGAGAGTGCTGGACCCTGCATCTCGGCTTGACATCACTCCAGGGACATGTAATAGATATTAGGGACTGTTTCCAATTGACGACAACAAAAATAATTGGCAAGATATACTTGTGTTGTGAATTATTACATGGTTTAGATAAATCAACAATGTTCAGTTAGCAACACTGTTGTTTTATTTTACAGTGGCAAGGCTAGGGGCCCTGTTCTATCAGTTGAGCTTGAATAAGGATACCGGTAGGTTGAGAGAGGAACTCATTGACTACCAGGTGACAGATAACAAGCAACTCCCCCAAGAAGACAGAATTGACAGATTTTGGTGCCTTGTAGGCAAGGACTTGAGGTTCAGTGAGCTGACAAAGACTTATGAAGGCTTTACTATGCATTCCACACAGCAATGCCAGTTTTGAAAGGGTATTTAGTATGGTGTGAAAGATTGTTACAGTAAATAGGATGCCATTGGACAACAATACTGTTTGTGCTTTACTGTCATGTAAAATCAACCACACTGGTCAAGCTCACAAATACACTCCTTCTCAGAAGGTGTTGAGGAATCCAAAGTCTGCGACCTATGAGTACACAAGTCCCTTGAGGACGCAAGAGACCCCCACGATAAATAAAACTGTCGCCCATCCATTTCACTCACTCTCCTACCTGTTCTCTCTCACCCTATCTCTCCCATCCATTTTTGTAATCACCCTCTCCTAGAGTCATGCCGCTTCAAGACCTATCAATTGTCTCACTTACCAGTAGCCTCTCAAAACCACAATTGAAGCATAAAAACATTTATGAAAATGGGTAAGTGATGAGTATATCCTCATTCAAGTAATACATAAATAGGCTACATAATGTGTAAATGAAAATGTGATGTGTACATATCCTTATTAAAGTAATACTAAACATAAATAAACTTGTAAGTGCTGAATATATGCCCATTTGTGTTTTCATTTATATAATGCAGGGATGTTAATAGCATTTCACTTTCAATCAGGTAGTCACTTACTTAATGTAGTAACTAGTTAACCCAATCCTTGTTGCACTGATATTCTAAAGCAAGTGGTTGCATAGTGGTGTGTTTAGGATTCACTGTGTGCACCCTTGCCTAAATGTAAGGGGTACATGGACAGTGGTAAGGGTGGTGGGACGATCCGGGGCGGGGCGCCGGAAGATTTCCCTTATTTTCAAACCCCAATGTTGACACCTATGTCTCAGAGAGTAAAAATGACCCCCAAAACAAATCCTTTAAAGAAATAGGTTGTGGTAGCATCCCTTAAAATGGGGCTATGCTATTGGCCTGAAGTACTACAGACCTCTAAAAAAGGTCCCTGTGCCCACATTTGAAGGAGCTGCCTCCAATAATTAAACTGGCTACCGGTTGAAGCCAGGGTTTCCCAGAACAAACTCAGCCTGGTACTCAAGATAATTTATGGAGCTTTTATTTCCCACATGATCATAAAACCAGAACCTGCATTGCCAACCTGTGTTGGTTTAGATTGAATAATGCAGGGAGAGATACCTTTCTGGCTTCGGAGGCCAGGGAATGGAATACTCTGTGGATCAAAACAAATCCCACCCTAAACAGAAAGTTGGGGTGAATAACTCATCCTTAATTATTTTATTCATGCACAAGTCTCCATGGAGTATTTTTAATGTCATCAAAATAATAAACCCTATGCCCTCATGTTTTCTTAAATGTATTGGCCTATACGTAGGCTATATTTTGACACCTCGTAAATTTTAATATCAACGTGATGTCATATGCCCTCATATTTTCCTACAGTTATAGGCCAGGGCCCGTATTCACAAAACATTTAATCTTACCACTAAGAGGTCTCCCAAATAGAAGTAAAAGTTTCTAGCTAAGAGTTTCCTCTTAAAACCTATTCACAACGCTGCTGAGAGCAACTTTTACTAAGGAATGGGGAGAAATCTTAAGCTAATAGAAAGGGCAGGGTTGACCTCGTTGCTATGGATGATGTCATGTTTCATTAACAAGCTTACTTGCTATGCCCACAATGATTGGCTGATAGGGGATGGGTCTCTGTCAGTGATTTAATCATAGAAATACTGTAGAAAGAGGTATAATGTTGCCATATTCAAGTACATATTTTAAGATGAAAATGTAGGCTAAGTGTCACTGATTAAACATGAAACCAAGAATAATCTACTGACTAGTCAAGTATATGTTCAGCTAATTGTCAGCAGCCTCTTACATGTCTGTATCTTGTAAACATTTAGCTGATATGCATATAAACAGCCTTTTAATGATCTAGAATAACCATGGCTGATAATATGAAGACGTGTGATGCTACATTGCACTGCAAACCAAAACCAAACTGGACACAAGTACATAAGCATGTTTGCAAATAAAACGCTTTATGAAATACTGTTAGACTAAAAATGTAGGAGTCCTAAAATAGGACTAACACGGCCATTATTTTTAAGAGTTTCTCCTAAATCAGTAGATTGGGAGCTACTTCTAGCCTTAAGATGTTTTGTGAATACGGGCTCAGGTCAGATATAACAAATACTACCCTAAATGTAAAGCTTTAACTGGCCCTGTGGAGTAGTGGCTTGTGTCAGATGACAGGGCAACTGGGAGTGATAGAATTCACTTAAGTGTCAAAGTAAATATTTTTTGTAAAAAAACAAGTTGACAATCAAAATTGTGTTATGTCATGGAAAATTGCCTGTGATCACACAAGACTCAAAAATGATTACTCAAAACATGAATGGTTGATGATCACAGTATTATATTATATTGCATGCAATAGGAGAGAGAAAATACAAAGCTGTAAAACCCAGTTCCCTGTTCTTTTTCTCTCCACCAGGACAAAGAAAACTCTTTTTTATGATCGGTTAACCCATGTTATTCAAAAACAGTCCATCCTATAGAAAAACACACATTATCATAGATTACCATAACCTGGAGCATTTATGGGACAAATATTAGGATACATAAAGTGGGGGTCTCACAGATAAAGGGTCCACCAAGCACATCTGTTTCAAATTACTGCTTCAAGAATGTCAACGTGGCACTCAGCCAACTCATACAAACAAGAGATTACAGAAGCAAAGAAACATAATCAAACTTCATAAAATAATAACATAATGAATAACCGATAACAAATATGCCATTTTAATTCATATTCCCCCTCATTTTTCATGCTACGTCAATCTGCAAACTCATAACAAAGAAGTTATTTAAAAACACACTTATTATAACTCAGATCATAGCTTTTAATTGTACAAAAATATAAAAACCCAATACACATTGTGGCAGCCAGAGGCAGGTTAGCCAGGCTCCTCTAGGGGCGCTAGGGCCCAAGCACAGTGCTCTCCCTACTCAGCTTGATGCAAGACAGGTGAGGAAGTTGCAAGGGAAGCCCAGGGCCAATCAGGGGAGAGAGCGGGCCCTATAAAAAGAGGCAGGAAGTAGGATTAGGTCTCTCAAGTGTGGCTCATACAGAAGACAAGGAAGGAGGAAGAAGTGTGGGCAGGAGGAAGAGACAGATAGGAAAAAGATAGTGAGTGACGGGGGGAGGTGTGGAGTGAGAGAGGGAGTAGAGGTGAGGAAGTGGAGGACCAGAGAGAGAGTGAATGCCGGAGTGGAAGACGGGGTACGCTGTGTGCCCAGACCCCTGACCGTCCGAGGACCCTTCTGGTGCCTCCCCTGTGCCTGGACTACTGCCCTTCTCCAGCCTTGACCCCGACTACCTGAACCCACTGTCCTCCTGCCGTAAACCCACGGACTCTGTGCTGGCTGG
>OMOT01076712.1:0-15030 GCA_900312575.1 Acanthochaenus luetkenii | reverse complement strand
GAGGTAGCAGCTCCAGCAAGGGCCCCCAAACTTCCCTTTCCCTGGCCACATAAACCAGCTCTGACTGGGGGATCCCAAGGCGTTCCCAGGCCAGTGTGGAGATATAATCCCTCACCTAGTCCCCGGTCTGCCCCGTGGTCTCTTCCCAGCTGGACGTGCCTGGAAAACCTCCCTAGGGAGGCGATCAGGTGGCGTCCTTACAAGATGCCCGAACCACCTCAACTGACTCCTTTCGACGCAAAGGAGCAGCGGCTCAACTCAGAGTCCCTCACGGATGACTGAGCTTCTCACCTTATCCCTAAGGGAGATGCCAGCCACCCTCCTGAGAAAACTCATCTCGGCCGCTTGCATCCGCAATCTCGTTCTTTCGGTCATGACCCTTCATGGCCATAGGTGAGAGTAGGGACAAAGATGGACAGATAGATCGAGAGCTGGATTTGTACCCCTGATAAATGTATTTGGACTCATACATTTTACTTTTAATCCCCATTAAACACACAATGACTTATTTAGTGACTTATGTAACTGATAGCAGCGCTATAAATTAGCTTCAATGTAATCAGGTCGGTGTGTTTAAATGAAGGATGAATTAATAATAGTAATCTGCTGGAATCCTGAGGGGCTCAAGCTGTGTGTGTGTGTGTGTGGCTGTGTGTGTGTGTACCTGGCCAATAGTGTAACACCAGTAGTGTGTGTATTTTGTTCCTTCATTGCGTCCCAGGCGTTATCCTGGTCCAGCTTTCTCACCACCTCATCTAACTGGGCCCGTACTAACAAGATACGTAACACGTCGACTGCTACCCTGGGACACACAAAAAAAGAAAAAAGGATTAGTTCAAAACATTAGCCCACATAGATGCACCTGTAATAACACTCCACTTTTACCTTGACTGAGACACTGAAAGCAAATATCTCATCCACATATTACTAGACATTATGAGAGAAAGATACCCACCCCGCTACATGGACAGAGACAATGTGTTTAGTGGTGTTGTCCTTCGGGGCCGAGACACCAACACTGGCTCCCAGTCTGACAGTGAGACAGGAGAAGAGCTGAGGAAACAGACTGACTGCTGGCTCCTGACTCTGACCATTTAACAACAGCTCTTTGAGACCATATGTCATCTGGAAGGACAGAACACACACACACACACAAAATACTTGTGAATATGTACGCTGGGAAGGAGCGGGGAGAGCATCCCTTCTTCTCTAATATCCGTTTGGTATGGTATCGTTACCTGCCACTTAAACTTTGCACCATATGGGCTTCATGCTTTTTTACATTATTGCTTTCTTATTTGTATCAGTGAGGGTGTGTATGTCTGAATATAATCTTGATTTTTTTTTTACCCAATAAGGTTTTCGTGGAAGTTTTTCCTTGCATGCCTCGAGGGTCTAAGGCTGGTGGTGCCATTAGTTTGGGCCTTGTAGAATAGGTAGGCTGCTATGGTTTTGCTAAAATGTATATCGTGTGTCTTGTGCTTTGTTCCGTTTCCCTGTTTGTCTTATACTATTCTGTAATTCCATTGATTGTTGTTCAGGTAGATCTAGTTTGGCTCATTTTCTGTAAAGTCCTTTGAGACATGCTTGTGACAAAGGGCTATATAAATAAATGAACTTGACGTGTGTGTGTGTGTGTGTTTCTTACAGCCAGTGGCTGACTGGTGGCCACCTTTGTTGTCCCTGCCCTCATCATTGACTCCTTCTTGTCTACGTAAGGTGCCATGACGACCAGCTTCTCCATCACCATCTCCATGATCTGATTGGCTATGATGGGATCTGATCCCAGGGCCATCCACATCTCACTGGTCGAACTGGACGGAGACACAGGAAGAACTTTATGGTGTGGCATATTTGATCAAAAAAATATTTTTCTCCAAGAGATGTGAGAAACACTTTGTCCTACAAAAACAAAACACAGTATCTGCCCATTTTGATTTGTTGAGAATTGATATTTACTTTAAGAAAAATGTTTGTGGACATTGTGTTCATGTATTTTATATATTTATATTTTATATATGGTCCTGTGTGTACCTGTCATATGGGAGTGGTTGGTTGACCAGTGTATTAATGACAGTCTGTAGATGTTGAGTAGCCAGGATTAGAACAGTCTGTCCCACGGACACTCTAACCTAAACACGGGTAGAAAGACAAATTCTTTCTTTCAGCGTCATTCAAAGATAACAGACCTTAGAATGCATTCATCGGACAATCAGACTTGAGTATTCAACAAAGCAGTGTAATAATTAATAATAATCATGAATATTACTATACTCATGTCTATTCTGACCTGCTCCTCTGTGATGCTCTGCAGGCGCAGGTGGAGCACCTCCATCATCTCTGGGACCTAACACACACACACACACAATACCCCCAACCACCCCCATATACGACACACGAAGACACAAAGAAAGAAACAGAACCATTATGTAGATATCCAGTACAAGTATGTGTGTGTATTCAGTAATACTAGAGGCTCATCACAACTTTACTGAATAATCTTCATCTGTCCAAATACTTTTGGCACCCTATAATGGATGGGTGTCATTTACAAACAGTCCTTTCTTTACCTGTTAATCTCATGTGCCTGGAAATATCCTCAGATTGAGGCTGACATTGGGTCATTTCACACCCAAGAATATGGTGACAAAACATCGCTGCCTAAACACTTACGGAGCTCAGTGAATATATAACAAAAGGCTGTGTGTGTTACCAGTTCTTGTAGTCCAGCTCCTCTGGTCTTCAGCATAGTGTTCAGTATCACAGAGGAAGCTCTGCAGCAGTTGGTCTGACTGTCTACCAGTCCTTCAAACAACATGAACACCAACGTAGTCAACTGCTGCTGGGGCAGACGCTTACTCATCACCTAACACACAGAAGATGATGTGTTCACACACAAATAAGAGGAGCACAGTCAGAGACAAATAGTTACAACACACACACACACACAGATACATGCACATTGAGAGACAAATACAGACCTACACAATGCATACATGTCCACCTTTTATGTAAATCTCATTTATGCAACATTAAAGATCTCAAATGTTCACATTACTTGTCAGTTATCATGGTTCAATGATCAAACGATTAGTTATATGCAAATCATGCATCCTTTGCTGGGTTAATTAATCAACCCATAAGAGAAAATGTATATCCCTCAAGACTGCATTCCAAAACTGTTCATATAATATGCAAAGTCAGTTATAGCTGTTTATGTATGAAGTAAAAAAATTGAGCATAATCTTAAAGGCTTTATAGGTTCTGTGATATAGATTATTGCCATGCCTAATATCTTGGCACTCACAATAACTGCATGAACATTTTATCCTGGACAAAGTTGAGCAGGGTAAAGGCATAACAGCGGACTGTAGAATAGATTTGAGGTTGGGTGCCTTGATAAAGAGCACAACATCTACCTTGGTGAGGATATAACAGTATTAAATTAAAGTCAAATATAGTTTTAAGTTATAGACAGTTGAGTGCCTTGCTGAAGGGTAAGGAGTCTACCTTGGTGAGGTCAGAGCAGGTCTTGTAGAGAACAGAGTGATCAGGGTTTTCTAGTCTGTCTCGCAGGGGCAGCAGACTTTCCACAGCCACATCCTTATAATCTAGGGAAAAACCTGTACACATAAAAAGGTATATGAAAAGTTGAATATAAAATTGTCAAACAGCAGGCTTCACAAAAACAAATTCTTAGTCTACCTACAAAGAGAGTTTAAAGTTAAAGACCTGGACCATTTAGTTTTGGTGATAAATAATAAGTTATCTAATAATAATATAAAAAGTTAACATGCTGTGTATGGTACTTTTAAAAATAGTGTTCCAAAGTTCTTTATGCACAAAAAAAGCCAATAAGATTAACAATAAAAATAAGCATAAATTAAAAGGAGTTATGGGTATGTGGAAGCTGCGACAAGCCAACCACAGTTATCTGCCCCTTTTCTCTAAACTCAGTCTAAAAACTTTCCATCAAAAGGAAGGAAATATGTTTTTCTCCTGATAACAGAAGCTCGACTGTTTAGAGCTGACGAAGGTAAAAGATCAGGCCTCTGTGCGTGTGTGTACCTTCATATCGTAGTTGTATATAAAGCAATGTGTATATACATTCGATAGCTGCAGTGCGTACAGCAGGTTCAGGGTCGGTACAGCGCGGAGACAGTCGACCCAGCAGAGCTCCAAGGTTGTGGAAAGATACCATGTTCTAGAAACGGATGCATAGAAAGTTACAGAAAGGGCTGCACGCACTAACATAAATTCTGTTGACAGCAGAGTCAGACAAGTATGGCACAGCTAACCCTAACCCATAAGTATCCAGTATATTAGCTGTGTGTGTGTGTGTACCTTAACAGTCAGGTTATCCAGGTAGTAAGCCAGTATTTGAGCAGTGGCTCCAACAGCTCTCTTTCTCTCATGGTCAAGTCCTGAGCTCAACCACGACTCAATGTGCTGCACAGGACAATAATGCACATCATGTTAGACAACACAGCACTATAAGATGATACAGAGGAAAGATACTTGGATTGATGCCAAGGTTATGAGGGTTAACTCAAGAAAAGAACAAAAAGTAATTGAAAACCCTTTTAGCAAACAACAACAATGTGATGAGGAACTGAAGCTTAATGGACACTAACATTATTGCCTTCAAAACTCACTGAAAAAGGATAACCATTGTGGCAGACGGAGGTGAAAGAGGGGCGGTACGTGCCATTCCCGGCATGGACACTGAGGCCCAGGTACGGAAATCCACCTCAATCAGCGATAGATGGGAGGCAGCTGAGGCAATTAGGCGGGGCCAATCAGAGCATGGGGCGGCAGGGTTTAAAAGGGGAGAGGAAACAGAGGAAGGGGTGTGTGACCCATGGGGGGAGTAGAAGGAAGAGAGAGAGAGCGCGTGTATGACCGACCGGACCGAGGACCCTGCTGTGTGCTATATCCCTTCCCGTCTGACAACCCTTCTCCTGCCTTGACCCCTGGACTGGAATACGACTATCCCCCAAGTAACATTGACAATAAGAGACTAACCCGTTACCCCCCCCCGAAGCAGTAAATAAATCGCAATTTCTGGTAAATCACGGTGTGGACATTGTTTCTGTCAACCACGGTCACTCATTCCACCCCCGAGTGTGCCACACCATGAACCTGGATTATTTATTTACATCAGATCAACTATCAATATAATATACCAAAATATGTTTTTCAGCTTTACAAATTAAAGTGAAATGGAAATCACGTTTGAAAATACAATAAGAGATCAAATCTAATGACAATCTTAACACTATAGTTTGCTATTGCTCTACCCGAGATTCATTTTTTGGAAAAGTTGAATGATCTGGCAACCAGTCATTTAAGAAACATATTACAATATGGCTATTCAGTTCCACTTCACAAAATTTGAGGAAGTATAGGCACACAGCAGTATTAACTAAAGAGAGATGCAGGTGGGGAACTTCTACCATACCTACCACTGTACTAATAGAAAATAAGTCCAAGGTAGGTATGGGATGGGGAACTTCAAAAATAATAAAGTGCAATGCAATAACAACATGATGGTGGCCTTGAGAAGCAGGTTTATGACCGAAGGTCAGCAGTTCAAGGGAAGTGCTTGGACACTTACATGTGATATTTCCCCTTTTTTCATTTTCTAAAGCAGAGTAGGCAGTTCGCAAGCAAGAGAGGGAGTAGGGCAGACACAGAAGAGATAGTTCTGGCCAAATTAGATCCCAGCCAGCATGGGTATATGTGTGGCCCCAAAGGCAGTGGATCCAAGCCACATAATATTTCCACTTCTTTTTATGTCTAAATACCGTATTTATTACAGGTACCAAAAGAAAAAATTCACATTTCATATGAGGGAGGTGGTTTAGCCATCTTCGCAAGTACTTACTTTTGAGGCTTTACAGTGAAAGAAACTAAATAAAGCTAACCTCAGGGATTTCGATTTCCATTTTAAATCTTCCATTTCAATTTAGAAATCCACAGCATTTGATCCACTTTAAGTTCTAGGTTTGCTGATATCCAGTTCCCTGGTCCAAAACATGGTCTTTATCACAGAGTCTGCAAAGCTACTTTGATGTAGCCAACAACTCAGTCAATAATGAGGTGGTTGGGTTTTGTAGTAGCAGCAGATTATTAACAAACCAATTACTTATCATGTACAACCAGAATATGATTGGACTAAAATTATACAATCATACAAATATTAGTAAATACTAGACCTTGCTGTGTGGGAGGAGCTGGTTAGGCTAGAACCTCAGGCCTCACCTTGAAGATACTCTGCAGGCCGTCAGGAGTGGTATCCTTGGCCAGTACACTCTTCAGCAGTTCCTGCAGTGCAGCTAAAGTGTCCTTGTATAAAGCCTGTACAGAGGACATGATAATGTCAGACAGAATGTCTCATGAGGTGTACATGTGCAAAAGGTTTGTGTGCATCTCTATACAAGGTGGAACCCTGCTAGTGACATCCACAATTCCACAACGAGTAAAGTTCAATTGCCACAAAATGACTTGTGAGGACATTTCTGCTGGTCCGCATTTGGGTAAAACAGTTTTTAAGGGTTAGTGGTTGTGTTTAAGGTTAGGGTTAGAGGTAGGGTAAGATTAGGGTAAAGGACAGGGCATGTCATATAGTTGAGGGTTATGATTAGTAGTAGCACAAGATTAACATAGGTTAGTATAGCGGCATCACCTCCCTCTGCTTGGGGTCCAGTATCTCCTCCTCTTTAGTTTTCTCTGGAGTGTGCGTCTCGGCTGGCAGAGAGAACACACTGTTCACACACACCTTCAGCAAGTCAAAGCTCTCATTCTCACTCAGCGCGGGGTCCAAGGTGCTGAAGCACTAAAGGTCAAGGGTAAAACACTAGGAAATGACAGAACCCGTCAGAATTTGTTTTACACTGTCCACACATGAAACAACTTTTATTTCCATAACAGCATAATTATCTCCGCCACCAAAGTTGTACAGAGGTTATGTTTTCAGCCCAGTCTGTTTGTTAGCAAGATATGTCAAACGGTAACAAACTGATTTTGATTACATTTTGTGGACAGATAGTCCTCGGCCAAAAGATCAGTTGATTAGATTTTAGAGATGACATGGGCCTGGGATGTCTGCCATTAAACGATTACCCATTTTAAGCCATAACTGTTAGCTGTGTTCATATGCTGGTTGGAAGGTCCAACATCTGGGACTTCCAAGTTGGCTGCAAAACAGCATTGCATTTATGTGCTATTGTCTCACATAATAAACAAGAGCTGTTACGGAGGCAGTTTTGCAAGTTGGAGAAGTGTTCAGCACTGGTTATATGAAAGGAAATAACTGATACATATTTTTTCTTTTCAAGTTAATTGGAAGCAGTGTCCTATAAAGCACTATTCTCTTTTCAGGGGTTCAGAAAATCTGTTTGATTTTCACATCACATTTCAGACATTTCCACAATGCATTTGTAGTGGTTCAGCTTTGGTCCAAGGGTCATGAAACATTTGGGGGGAAAAGTAAGTTGATAGTCACCATGAATTAACAGCAACATTGGAGATCTAAGGCTTTGGCAGTATGCCGAGGATCCAATTGTTTTATTTGAGTGAAGGATACATCAGGCTTGCACAGGTGGTCATCACTAGATGGCGGACTGGAGTCCTCATCGCATCAGCTGGCTCTGCCTTGATAAAGTCCTGACCAGACACAACAACAGACGAGAGGAATCAGTCAATCATGGTTTACATCTGAAGATGTATTTTGCTTAGGATTTGCTTGTTAGCATATTGCTGTGAACAGTTAATGATGTGAAACTGTGCTAAAATACTGAAGTACTAATACTGACTCCCCCAATCTCGCAATGTCTGTAAATAATGTCTGCAACCATAGGGTTACATTGGGCGGCACGGTGGCTCAGTGGTTAGCACTGTTGCCTCACGGCAAGAAGCTTGTGGGTTCGCATCTCCACCCCGGTCCTTTCTGTGTGGAGTTTGCACGTTCTCCTGAAGTTTGCGTGGGTTTCCTCCGGGCGCTCCGGTTTCCTCCCAGTCCAAAGACATGCAGGCCAGGTGAACCGAAGACTCTAAATTGCCCATAGATGAGTTATTGCACATTGTATATGATGTGTATGATGTAGTGTAGTATATGTATATGTATGTGTGTTTATGTGAGAGTATTATTATTTTAAATAATATTGGTTGTTTGTTGAGTCTGGTGTAGAGGACGTATATCATGTACCAGAACATTTTCATTAAATGTAGTATGTATATGATATAGTATGTATATGATGACGTAGTATATATATATATATATATGATGCAATGTAAAGCCCTTTGAGACATGTTTGTATAAAACGGCTATAAATAAAATGATTATGTTAGCATGTCACAATTGTTTGTTATTAAATGTATATAATTCATTGTTTTATATAGTAAGTGAACGAGGCGCAACGCAAGCAATGGGGGTTTTGTGCAGCCGCAGACTATTAAAATATCTACAATTACGCCTTTATGCATTTATTCAAAAAGTTAACTGACTGAAGCAAACCCCATGATTTGTCTTCATATTACTGACCAGCATAACAGAAATGAGTTCCTGTTTGCGGGAGAAGACGTAGCCTTGTCTCTTCACACACTCCCTGATGGCTTTGGCTATGAGCCCAACACTCTGGATCAAACTCAGCTTCATGGTCAGGTCCTGGAACAGGGCAACACACAGACACACAAATTCAGGCAGACAGAAGACGGAGACCATCAAATGACGAAAAAAGACATACAGGAGAGAAAAAGAAAGGACGTACACAGATCGACAGATTCTGGTCAAGAGGACAATTAGGCGAAATATGGTGAAAATTATCTTCAGGAGGATTGCAAAGTACTGCAACAACCAGGCACATTACAGCCCCATTTGCAGATGCAAATATACAGACAGCTAAGCATAAGCAAAAACAATCCAAAAACATTCCAGCAATATCAAATTCAATGAATTAATCATGATTAATCAATCAATCCAACAGTGACTTTGTAGATTGATCCTCCATGCCTTTGGATGGAGAGAAGTCTGAAGTCAGAGTTGTGTGATTTGAGAAGGAGATTGGTTCAATAGTAAACCACCTGCAGGCTCTTATCTAAGAAGCGACAGACCAGTGTGCGGCCCGGAGACACCAAGGTGCTGTTAGGAATTAGCAAGAGATTACAAAAGCCTTTTCACACCAAGGGTGAGTCACTGGTCAAAACATTAGAGATAAATCAACCAGAGATGACTCGATTACATAAAGAGTGGGATCTAGAAAGCACAATCATATGGAGATGGGTTTGAAAGGAATGTAACCTTTTTATTTGAAATAGTAATTTCACTTAAAAAAAAGAAGAAGAAATCAATCAAAAAAACTATGGATTCTCTGTGATAGCTTACAGTCCCTTTTATAAAAGGAAATCAGTGTTGACATCTTAAAACTGTAAAGTCATGCTGCATTGGTGTGAAACTGCTTTATATATAGACCCAAGAATGTGATAGTTTAAGCTACTTTCCTGAGCACTGAGCGACTGTAGGGAACCTGTCAATGGCAGCTGATGAAGATGCCAGTGGGGTGGATCATTTCAAAGACATTTTGCAACTACTTTGCGTAGTTTTTTAGCTCAAAATGTCATTCAGATGGTCAGAGGAAAACAGAGGCTTTTTGTATAATCCCAACTGCTTCAATATTCCCTTATTAAATATATTAAAAGTCTTAAATGTCAGAGACTTTTGTGCCGTTGGGGCTGGTAACACCAGCTGTATTCCTGGCTTTGCATCACCTTAATGGGTCAAAGCTGAAGCTACATTTCACTGATGTAGAACATTTCACTCTTTACAATGCACACAACCATAGGACTTCAGGAGCATGTCCATCTCTAACATTAGCTGCTCTGGGGTCTGTGGTCACTACCAGCATTCTGGACTTAACCCAGCTTCCATTATCAATTACATCAAACCAGCAAAATAACCTGGACCCTGGAACCACATTAAATATTACCTCGGTTGGTTCAATTAGCCTTTCCTGTACATGTTTTAGAAGAACAATATAGTCTTTAAGACTAGGCTTTTCAAAATCAATAGGGGTGACTATTGGTCCCTAGAGGGGTCAATATTGGTGGTGGACCATTCATGAATGCCTACAAAGTGCAATACAATTTTGAGGTGCTCTACCACAGTGAAATATTACTTTAAAGAGATACTGCCAAGTAACAGATGAGAGGGTGAGTAGAAAGTTTCTGTATTTTATCAAGCTGTTCTTGACTTGAAGACTTTTAGTCAAGATTTTAGCGAGTGGATCTCCATGAGAGAGCGCGAGTGGGAAAGAGAAAGAATTCAAAGGAGAGTGAAGAAGGAGAGAGAAAGAGAAAAATGCATAAGAAGGAAGGCAAACAAACAAAATTAAAGAGAGTGACTGTTGTGAGAAGAGTAAGAAAAATAGCAAGAAAGGAAGAGGGAAAAAAACTAAGAAAAATAAAAACAGAGCAAAACAGATAGCCCTCGTGTTTCTGTGACGATACCTTGGTCTCTACTTTAATCCCCAGAACCTGCATGAAATAGAGGTGATAGGGTTGTCAGTCCACATACCTACACAGCCCCTTTACATGCAAGATCAACTTTATAGGCATATTATCCCGCTGACTAACCGAGAAAGGTCTCTTGTGATGTTGTTGCATTCTATTATATCAGTCCCTCCAGAAATGTGTGACCTTACATCCCACAATCTTATAGCAAAATCACCAGTTCACCTGCAATTCTGATCCATTATTGTGTCTTAAACTACATACTTCCCCATTTACTTAAAAAGTGGTAAAGGCTAAAACATTTACAATCATTACAAATTGAACACAGTAAACACCTGACAAATTAGAATTGTGTTTTAATACTCTTTGGAAATGGTATTTCTGCTGCAAAAACCAAAACAATATGGGATTTCTGGATACAGCAATAAGAAAAACTCAAAATGAATTATTGGCATGATCATTTTTCATTATCTGAATGCCAAATTGGAAACGTGTGTCATCAGTAAGCATGTAACTAATGTTTATTTAGTATAGCACCTCTCTTAGACAGAGTCACAAAGTCCTTCACAGGAATTAAAATACACAAAGATCATTCAGATTAAAATTACAATGAACCACAAAGACAGGACATAAATAAGCACAAAAAATACAGATACACACAGCTAGACAAATGCCTGTCCAAATAGATGCGTCTTTAGCTGCACCTTAAAAATGTCCACCGAGGCTACAGCCTCAAAAACCTCTAAACCTGTGTCAGAGCATTCCACAAATTAGGAGCGACAGATTCAAAGGTGGAGCAGATCACATATATATGGGACGGCAGTAGCTCAGGAGGTAGAGTTCCCGCCCGCAACCGCAAGGTTTAAGGTTCTAGTCCAGCTCCTCCCAGGTAAAAAAAAGTATGTCGTAGTGTCCTTGAGGAAGATACCTAACCCCAAATTGCTCCCGTTGAGCAGGTTGGCGCCTTCCATGGCTGCCTCCGCCAACGGTATGATGATATGTAAGTTGCTTTGGATAAAAGAGTCTGCTAAATGCCGTAATGTATCTGCAGGTGCTGACCATGGAGGGCTCTATATGCAATTATGAGAACCTTGAACTGAATCCTGAAAGTAACAGGAAGCCAGTGCAAAGAAGCTAGGAGTAATGTGACATGTCCTCCTGGACCTAGTCAACAGCCTGGCAGAAGCATTCTGCACCAATTGTATATGGTCCAGAGATGACCTCCTGAGGCTGGTGAAAAGTCCAGGCGTGATGATATAAAGGCATGAATAATCATCCCCAATTCTGCATGGGATACAACAGACATGAGTTTTGCAATGTTTCTAAGATGATAAAAACAAGTACGGGACAGGGAATTAATGTGCTTCTCAAGGTGCATAGCCTGGTCAAAGATAACACCAAGATTTCTCAAGTTTGAGCGCACATTTTGTCCAAAGCGACTTACAATAGTACATTTTTCGTCAACATTAGTCAGACCAACTATACAACGTAGTCTTTCATCAGCTAAACACTTTAGTAGGAACAAGTAGCATGGAACACTTCAATAGGAATAGTAGCATTAGTAGTAAAAGTTTTTGTTTTTTTTTGGGGGGGGGGAAAGAGTAGAAGGAGATATGTTTAGATAGGTCAGTTCAGGTAGGGTTTAGGTGTAGGCAGAAAAGATGGGTTTGTAGTTTTTATTGATTATTATTATTAATATTTTAATTATGTATCAAAGCTGTAATGGTAATAGGACGACATAGCCGTACCAAAGCTATACAGAGAAGTGAAGCTGTTGAGGAATCACCATTACGAATGTGAAGGTAAACGGCAGCGAATGTTCAGCAAGAGTAGCGAGAACCATCGCCTAGACAAAAAAAGATTATTCGATTTTCACAAGTTAAACCCTGTGACTGTATGGCTTAATTCCATGACATTATCTCATCTTAGCAGACGCTTTTATCCAAAGCGACATATATCATCATATACATACACATCGTCATATACTTAATTACATCATATACATACTACATCATATACATACGTCATCTTGCATTTGCAATAAATGTGTATTTAGTCTACTACAACTATTTAAATTGAATAAACACACCCTGTACAATGTGTTCTGATAGGCTACTTGCCAGAGTAGATTATCAACAGTACAACAATAGCTGTGATTTAACTTAGTGACTACAAGCCTCTAATCTATACACATCTCTGCATAAGCAGCCGCTGTATGAAGGTACAGGCACCTTAACTCTCTCTTTGTTTCGGGGCCCTTGGGAGCAACTGCACTTGGGACTGTTGGGACCGAAGTACACTAGCTGTGGTCATTATGGTGTATACCTCTATCTGGCAGTGTGCTGAGATTATGTGAGCCCTTGTTGCTGTAATTAATCTTCTTTGAGCAGAGGCTGCATTTACCCCGCCTTATTAATTGTTTTCAAATACTGTGACAGGGAAGCTGAGCTGCACTCCCTCCACCTTTAGCTCTATTTGCACCACAGCAGTGCATCAAGCTGCGCTACATACGCTCTCATTCGGAATAATTGACCAGATATTATCAGCTGGCATCAGGGACTCTTTTCAGTATGAGTGACAATGACGTTGACAAAACATCTGTCTATACGTTAAACAGGTTGGGAAAGATTTGATGTTGTAACATGAGGTAAACATCACGACACACTTCAGCTTCATTTGGCAGGACGTTACTTTACCAACTAGTTACCCAACATCAAGTTAGTTAAACTGCTAATTACATCGCCGGCAGCAAACGAGACTTACCTCAAAACTCGTGTTCATTGTAGCAGGCTACCGGAAAGACCCAGTAACGTGATCAGTGAAGAGAAGGGAAAGGAAGATGATGTAGTTCTCTTGAAGCTGATTGGCCAAAAGCCTCAACTTGCAAGGAAGATCAGTACATAATACGGTATCTGGTCTCAGGCCAATCGATGGGAGATTGCGCTGACTGGCCACATACCCCACCCCAACCCCCCAAAAAAACTTGTCGGATCTACACGATTCACATATTTTGGTTCAAAATGGCAAATTTCCCCGAAAAGCAACACGTTTGCAGGTATGAACTGGACCTACCCAGTTGAGCTACAGCATAAGATCTCGTGTCTTAGCTTGCACTCAATTGTTCCTTGAGTAGTCTGATCACTTCAGGGATAAAGGGCTGTTTGAATTTGTTGAATCAACAACAGTATTCCACAGTATAGGTCCTGTAGCATAGACTGCAGCTAATATTGTTACAAGTCTTTCTCCTCCCCATCTTCATCTTCATCACCACTATATGCAGACAGATCATGCCCAGTGAGCCCATACAGCTATAAAGGTTCTGTTAGCCAGGGACATCTCAAAAATGTCCTTGATAAGTCTAGAAATTCCACTACAAGTGGAAGCCCTAGTAAAAGTTACCTTTGGGATTGAAGCTCTTGCCGATACACAGAATTAAGCCCCAAAGCCCTATCTTTATCCTAAACGAGGTTCCCATTCTAGGACTCATGTCAAATTCCCTGACTGGACTTCACGTCTTTAACAACAAAGTCTCCTACGTATGCTTTCCTATGTTACTTAAGTGTTTAAGTTACCTTGGTATTAAAGTGTTTACTGATGCAGCGAAGGATGTCTTGGTCTATGCGGTTCAGAATCGTTTCTGGGGGTGCGTTCAGAGCCACCTGGCCATAACACAGGATCAATGTACTCTTCACCTTCTCTACCTCACCATCACTGCGTTCCTGAAGAAAGGAAGGAGGGAAAGAAAGAAATTAACAAAGAAAAACAGAAATTGAAAGAAAGAAATGCCAAGGGAATTCAAGGAGAGAGAAATAACAAGATAATGTAAAAGGAAGAGGTCAAAATAAATCATGTTAATAGTCAAAAATCGAATTACCTCTTGAAATGTAAAATGTTTCAAATAACAAAACAGTGTTCATTCATATTTGAATGTAGGGAAAAACACTGGTAAATACAGCAAGCATCAGCTCTGTACTTTGGGCAACAGAAGCTCCATTAACATTGATTAACACATGCAGATCAAAATAAATCATGTGATGTGTAATAGGGGTGTTAACGATTAGTCGTTAATCGATTAACAATCATTAAAAATTGGGTCGATTAACATTTTAAACGTAACGATCAAATTGAACTATTTGAGATCTCATGAATTGTGTCAAAAAGGTGAAATGCAATAATTAAGTTAAACACAAGAATGCACTGCATTGGGAAACATTGTTTACACAGAAGAAGACTGAAGATGTTAATTCACTTTACATAGAAGAAGACTCAGTCGACCATGAAGCGTGCGAAAAGGAGCGTCGTGTGGGAACATTTCACATTGAAGGAGAACAAAGCGCATTGCCATCATTGTGATGTTGTTTTAAAATACAACACCTGCACTAGTCCGTTGATGTACCACCTCAAAAGCCAGCATCCAACCGTGTTGTTGACGGGGGCAGATGCATCACAACCGACCATTGCCTCGGTGTTAGCACGGAGAAATTGCGATGCTAGACGGGCGGAGGGTATCACCCAAAGGCG